>JALPQI010020734.1:0-28946 GCA_025490895.1 Thaumatotibia leucotreta | reverse complement strand
TTTATTGTGTAGTTTTTACAACCTGTTTATAAATTGTAAGTTGTATTCGAATAAAAGCACCGCCATCAAGATACCTCCCGATCAGATATCCATAATTTGTCTAAAGCCGGTGCTAGACATGCCGATCTTATCTTATCTTATCTCAAGGTCCATGCACAAAGGGGCGGAAGGCAAATCTTAAAAATAACGTTCTATAAATGGTGAAAAACGATTTAGTTCACAAAAGAACATTTTGCGGCGACAAAGTAGCACTATTGAGACATGATTGCCTCCTACAGATGCTGTATTTTTTTATGATAACTCATATTTTCAGGTAGTCTCGCTCATATTACAACTTAAAAGTTACTTCCAGGGGCCCATTTCTCAAAAGCTTGTAACTTGTAATACAAGTGGAAGTCTCTTTTTGACACTATTAATTAGATAAAGACTTCCGCTTGTATTACAAGTTACAAGTTTTCGAGAAATGGGCCCCAGGTACTATATGTATTATGTACCTAAATTTATTGTCTATTTATATTGTCTCAATATACCACATACAATACCGTATAAGAATATTATTATATTATATATAAAAATACAGAAGACTGATCCAACATTTTTTTGACTAATCCGTATTCCATTATCATATGGCTTTCGCTCTTCTTGTCAGTTTCTTCTATCGTTCTTATATTTTCTTCAGGTCCTAGACCGTCGCCTTCCAGGGCCTCAAGTCAAGTCAGATCGAAGATCGAAAGTATCGAAACCGTTCTGTGCTCGGTAGCATGGCATGGCGGCGCCGTAATGCGGTATCTAGTAACAAGTGGTCTGCGTAAGGTGTAAGTCCGTGTTGGAGGTCGTGCTTGTTGCACCATTAATTCCGTGTGTACGGTGATAACTTTGCGTTTTTACGACAAATATTGAACGTTATTGCCTTCCTAGTAATTGCCAAAAACATGGCACCACTTTATACTTTATACCCTCGAAATAAAGATAAGATTGTATACATTTTTACTGTTACGGTCGACGAAAGTTTTTTTTTTATTTTTACGAGGAGTATATTTTTTATTGGCCAGCGTAATGTATTTAATTTAAACCGCATAAACGCTTTTAACGTTGACAGCGCTTTTTTTATTCAAACAATCATAATATTGATAGGTACAGTATCCTCACAGCCAACAGCCTTGTCAGCCTTCGTAGCCTAGTTGGTAGTAACCCTGCCTACGAAGCTGGAGGTTCGGGGTTCGAATCCTGGCGAGGGCATTATTCGTGTATTAATTTATCACAAATATTTGTTCCTTGGTCATGGCTGTCTATGTATTTGAGTGAATCAACTTTTTTCTGTCTGTTATTGCCATTCCCTAAACTGTCAACTAAACAGTAAAACGACACGCCACGAATTCTCATATAATTAATGCGATTAAGAAGTGAAAGCACTTTTGAGTCATCATTAAAAAAAGCTACTATTTTTAGAACCCCGCTGAGCTACCTGCTGATATTACCTATCGACATTATCATTTAATGGTAAGCCACCACGTTTATAACTTTATAAGTTAATTAAAATCACAGATATACTTTTAAATATATAAGACATTAAAACTTTGTTGTGACAACATAAAAAAAAAAATTTCGTCCATTGACATTGAATCAAGATAATAAAAATCTATGCTTTTTAAAACATAATACTCGTATCTCGTTTTAAGTGAACCCAGCCTCTTCTACCTCAACCATTCTCCGATCCAAATATCCTAAAAGTAGCTTCTGATTGTCATTAACAAATCAAGCTAAATGCACGGCCACGACATTGGTCTAAGGCGACTGGCTTAGCGGAAAACCATACGTGCGAGAGAGTTCACATATCGGCATCCCGCTTCAACTCATGGATTCGCTCGCCGCCGCTTAGACCAATGTCGTGGGCGCGACATTATACCAGTGTCGTGGCCGGGCCTTAGACCAATGTCGTGGCCGGGCCTTAAAGGACAAAATATTCAAAATATCTGTGATCCCAACCGGTCTAACATTAATTAACGCGGCTTCTGTCACCTCTGATTTCATTAGGTTCAAGGTTCAAAACATATTTCCTCGTTCATCGATCCCTCTCGCACCAATACGGCAGAGTGCCAGTACGAGCGAGACGCATAGACATCAAGTGACGTAGCAACTTATGGTAAAGTAAGGATAATCAGCGGCTTAGCACAAACCTCGGTTTTTGCCAATCACCGCAGTGGCGTCATCGATTCTATAATCTCTGATAAGCCGATTAGTGGTCGGCGGAACGAAATTAGTTTTCGAGGTTCTACCCGTATACTTATGTCATGATTATGAGTACGAGTACTGATGAACCAAGGTTTGTTCCGTAGTAATAGCAAAGTCAAAGTATTTATTTGCATTGAGCACAGTACATCAACTTCTGACTAGACGTGTGCGCCGATGTCAAAATGGTCGGCGGCGGCGTTTGCCGAAAAGTCGGCGGCGGCGGCGTGATTTCGGCGTGAAATCGGCGTGAAGGTCACGTGTATATAAAAGCGGAATTCGATCGTATTCTTTATTATAATTGAGATAAATACAATATAAATGTGCAATAAACACCACCAATGGCCACTTAAACCACCATCTGATCAATAGATAACAGTTTTCTCTTCCCATCATGTTCTGAAGCTTGTCCATGAAATAAAGTAACCATCGTAAAATCAGTCTCCACTGTTACTCAATAGTCCCATGTAGTTCTAATAGCCATGGGACCGTAGATTGGTTCTTCTGTTTTATGTTTAACAATCCAATATCCAAAAGTATTCGCTTAAAAGTCGTCAAATCAAAATAACTTCAGATAAGTAGTAACTTGAAATAGTTAGTTAATTAAAATTGTAGACACAAGATTCACAGTTTATTATAGTATCGATATTGTAATTTAGTTAAGACCCATTGGGAAACTAAATGACCCAAAATTGTAAAACAGCTAAAATTCAGAAGTTTAAATAAAAGTCCATAATTATGGAGAAATTCATATAAATATCAACCACAGCGTCCGAGAAGAAAATGAATTATACGGCAACGTCTACTTTATTTCGTGGACAAGCCTTACATAATATGTATTTCCAACAATAACTGGGCTTGGACTAACTCTATTCGTCGTCGTTATATGATAATAGTAATGATACGTATTATCTGCCGATGGACATTAGGTCCTCAAATCCCCTATCATAGCATGTCATAAGAATAAATAGTGCGCAGCCCACATCCAATGGATTCCACCTATCTTTGCCAGGTCTTCGGTCCATCATCTTGGGAGCCTTCCTACACTACGTCGACAAGTTTATGCTTGCCTTTAAGAAATCGATTGCCCCAACGGTAATTTTGCGGGCAATATGTCTAGCCCACTTTTTTTTTACGTTAGGAAAATGCTTTTACGCATCCTGTCGTGAGACAGGTATGACAGACTACGGAGCATTGACCTCCACTACCGTCTAAAAACCCAACGAGTGCCATTTCCGCTTTTGACGGGGTGACGCAGGATCGCTATGAGCATTCTACTGCGTCACTCCAGCGGGCAGCCGAGCTGCAGACCCAATGATACACCAAATAGTTAGTGGCCCCAGTCCAATGACCTTTTGGCTATATTGTGCTAGGGCGGAGCTAGCAGATGTGCGTAGCGTCTGCGCCGACCTCCAAGCCTGCGTCGACGGAGCGGGTGTGCTGCAGGGTCATTTTCTGTCTCCCGCTCCGAGACCTCCTTCTGCGAAATGGTATCTTCGCAGAAGGCGGTTACGGTTTTCCAGCTTCTCTCGCTGTCGAGCTCCCATAACCTGCATTAAAGTTGCCCGGTTAGGCGCACTGAGTCTTCCTGTGCGCCACACTCATGGCATTTTGTTGACTCTTCTCGTCTAATCCGGTGCAGATATCTGCCGAAGCACCCATAGCCAGACAGTATCTGCACCAGCCTGAAGGTCAGTGCCCCGTGGCGCCGCTTCATCCAGCGATCTAAGTGGGGACGAATGGCTGCTATGGTTAGCACGCCGTAAGCCTATGTCCCCAGGTCCACGTTCCATTGGAGAAGCATGCGATTCTGCGCTAGATCCCGAACACGCTCCGCCTCTTGATGGCTTGGGGTTTGGCCATCCTCCCTCTGCCTTGTTTTGCACCGGTATACTTCGGCAAGAACCTTGGCTTGAAGTTCCCAAGGGGGATCCGCCGCCGAAGTTGACGCTGCAGCCCAAGAAACTGTGCGATAGGCCCGCACTGCCCTAACCGCGATAGCTCTCTGAGGTCTCCTTATAAGGCCCTTGTTCTGCGTGGTGAGTGCATCTTCCCACAGAGGGGCTCCATACATGGCCAAGCTGCGTAGGACACCTGCGTTTAATGTCTAGCCCACTGCCACTTCAAGTCACACATTTCTTGAGCTACGTTGGTGCTTTCAGTTATTCTACGGCTCTCAACATTCCTATTTCAATCTTGTAGGGAACTCCTATTTCCATCGATTAAATAGCTTATTGAGTGATCTTTTTACTAAGCCCATAGTTACGTAGCACGTTTTATAGTTGTAAGTAACACTTGGTCGAAGAATTTCGTTTTGAAATATACTGCGGGATATTGAATGAGAAGATATTGTGCTGTCCGGCACTACATTACTATTGACCTTTTTCTCAAATTTAGATCCACCCAACTGGGCTAATTGTCTGTCCCCGGTCCCCGGTACACATCTTCGTCGTCTTTGAGCTTAGATCTTGACTGGAGTTTGTATCACAAAGACTAGATATTTGATATGGTCTTCGTTGATCTTCGTTGTATCTTAAGCCCAACGCATTCAGGGGCTCTACAGACATCAATGAGTATAGTGCTCAAGTTCTCCAAGGTTTCAACCATAATTACTTTATTTTATGACTTTATAGTCGGCAAACCGAACGTGAGTGGTATAACAGATATACTGACTATTGATGTTGATGACAAAGCCCTTTCCAGACCAAAATCTTGAAGTCATCTCCCTAAGCAACCAAAAACAGTTTTGACATTCTGCAATGGTAGGTATGGGTTTCGAATACCGGCCTTGGATACGAACTGGACGCTACAATATAAGTACCGGTAGTCTACTTGGCTTACTTGTTCTAGTGTTTGTTGGTTACTTGTTCTTTGGACACATAGCCCACAAACATGGAAGACCTGCAAAAACTTATTGTCTCAGGAAAGTTTGAAAGGAAAATACCGAGCCCCATGCACAGGACAGACCAAATCCGCACCACACTCAACATTCAGGTTGCTGAAGCGGTCCACGCTGCCAAAGATCGGGGCCGTTGGCGAAAGATCGTAAAAGAGAAATTGATGAAATCACGACCCCCGTCATTGCGGTATCGGTGCAAGGACGGCGTATGCATAGTATTTGTTTATGAATAAGAGGGTAACCCCTTATTCATAAACGTCTCGATCGATTCAAATGCTTCATAGGCCACGAACGGTAACCAGAGGGGCAAGTTATACCTCTCGGTCTTCTGTATAACCCGACGTTGCTTGTGCAAAAACCGTACCGGCTTGTTCGGGAGGCTGGATTTCGTCGAGCCTAAGTATCTACGTGTAATGAGTGATGACACTCGATAGGCTGATATTTTATTTCCTGTATAAGAGCATTATGTAAATACATAAAGCAAATACGAAGCTTAGTATTTAGTATTTAACACATAAGAAATAAGTCTGTTATTCAGTCAAGGCCACGCCGATTTCACGCCGACCATTAGTCGGCGGCGGCGGCGTGGCGAAAAAGGTCGGCGGCGGCGTGACGCCGGCGCGGCGCACACGTCTACTTCTGACATGGCATTTCTTTAGTGTGTTTAGCGTGCGTAGAGGCGTGGAAACATTTTGAGGAGAAACCTTAATTACTAACACAATAGACAAAACAATAGTAGGTTAGGTGCATTGCATCAAGGGAGGTAAGTACGAAATTACTAATTAGAGAGAGGGCAGAGGGCTTCCGACCGTCCGGCAGACGTATGCATATAGTTTTTCATCACACTTGCCGACAAAAAAATAAATTTTAAGACAAAATATTATTAAAAGACGTCTGACATTTCTTTTATTTCATTTGACTTAATTATTTTGGTATTGCTATGACTTTTTCTTTTAATATTGTATTTTTCATCACATTTGCTGTCTAAGCGCGCCATTGCTAGCATGCATAGCGGGAGTAATAGAAATTCTATTGTGCAAGTGTGATGAAAAATACAATATTAAAAGAAAAAGTCATAGCACTCATAGCAATACCAAAATAATTAAGTCAAATGAAATAAAAGAAATGTCAGACGTGAGGTGATTCTTATTAGAAAATATATTTTAAATGTCATTGAGTATACCATAATTTAAGTAGCATAATTTTGCATAAAACTAACGTGACTCGGGCGACCGTAACCGTGGCAATAACAAACAGAAAAAAAAATATTCACCCTGCTATACACATAGGTCTCGCATTAATAACAATAAATAAATACTAAAGTAAACTGTTAACTTAACCCAGAAAATTAGAAAACTGGTACAAAACTAAGTTAGCGCGTACTACGCAGGAGGGCATATTGAACAGATATATTTGGACAAAAGCAAAAAAACGGGCGCGCGCCACCCACGACGCCCGCTTTTGGTGCGATCGCCACGACACACGCTAAAACATTGGATCAACACACATCAGTACAGGAGCCGTACCAAGAGTTGGCAAGTAATGGCCTGGCCACGACCAAACGAGCGATTCTATGCCCCACTCTACGAAATCAACGATTTCGACGAATCACGTTTTGTGTCACGAACGAATTTCGGAGTGGGGGACGGGATGAGCATTCGCTCGTTTAGTCTAAATCCACCTTATGGCGCCCGGCGGGGCGGAATACTATACGTGCGAGAGGGAGTTCCGATATCAGCCTCTCGCTTCAACTTATGGATTCGCTCGCCGCCGGTCGCCTTAAGCCCCGTTTCCACTTAGTGTTCTGAGTGAGCATTCACTTGTTCGTGGAGTGAAGAACGAACATTTTGCTATGTAAACTCCTGTTATCATCTGTCCTAGAACGATCGAATGCTAGCACAGGACATTAAGTGCAAACGCGGTTTAAGGCCGGCAGCAGCGAGCGAATCCATAAGTTGGAGCGAGAGGCCTATATCGGAACTGCCTCTCGCACGCACGGTTTTCCGCCCCGCCGGTCGCCTAAAGGTGCATTTAGATTTAGACCAAACGATCATTCGCTCATTCTATCTCCCAGTCTACGAAATCAACGACCTATTTATTATTTGGTTTGCTTGATCGTTTAATCGATACGTAAAGCAGTCTATCATGGTGGTTTATGAGTGAGCATTCACTTGTTCGTGGAGTGAAGAACGAACATTTTGCTATGTAAACTCCTGTTATCATCTGTCCTAGAACGATCGAATGCTAGCACAGGACATTAAGTGCAAACGCGGTTTAAGGCCGGCAGCAGCGAGCGAATCCATAAGTTGGAGCGAGAGGCCTATATCGGAACTGCCTCTCGCACGCACGGTTTTCCGCCCCGCCGGTCGCCTAAAGGTGCATTTAGATTTAGACCAAACGATCATTCGCTCATTCTATCTCCCAGTCTACGAAATCAACGACCTATTTATTATTTGGTTTGCTTGATCGTTTAATCGATACGTAAAGCAGTCTATCATGGTGGTTTATTGAAACGAGGGGGATGGATAAGTTTATACATGGACTAAACGCCAACGTAAACGTTACTCGCCAACTCATGGTACGCCTACAGTACACAAACTAAAAATAGGCCGATATTGTTTACTATCTTTAAAGTACTGTTGCTCCTGACCTAGCGCAAACTATATGTTTATGTTTCGCACATTTTGCTGACATCGATAACAGTTGCATAGATATGACGTGACACTTGTTTTGCATTTGATGGCTATTTGTTTTGAATTGTTTCCAATATAGAAACACAATGTTTGTGCACACACATAAAATATGTCCAACACTCTAAATTAAGATATCATATAGGTATACCACTATGTACAGACACAAAGTCAGAATGTGCATTAAAAATATAGTAACTTTAAATATGTGCATGAATTATTATTTTATAGTCTGACACCAAGAGAGGGGACAGTTGCACCGATCAAATTTGATGGACTTATCAGAATTATCTATTCGACTATTTACAGTGAAACTTCCCACGTAATAATATTTTACGAGCGATTCAAAAGTAGTCTGCAACATGCAACTGACCATTAACATTCTGCATACAACAATTTAATACATTAGACATTTTAAGCAGTCATAATCGAAGTTTATTAAAGCAAGAAAAAATGCTGAAAACCCACAATCGATACGCATTATTCTATTACAAATGTGTTATTTTATTTCTATATATTCATAAGAGAAATAAACTCTATTGACAAAGTGGAAATAAGCCCTTTTGAAAAGACACTCCTCAAATAGTGTTTTTAATGTCGCACTACATCTTTTTACGACACAACACATTATAGAACTACATAATTCTCCGTTGTGGTCGTACACTATGGTTTAAGTCATTTATAATCGTTTACCGTGGAAACAGCAATAAAATTATTTCCACTTTATCTCCGGTGGCCCGGAGACGTGTATTCTTTATATTTGATACATTACTAGCTTTTGTTAGAGCTTTGTAAACGGACATACCCAGTTATTAAAGAGGACCAACGCATACCCAAAATTAAATTGCTGCTTGAGGGTAATACCTTTTTTAATATAATACATTTTATAGAGCGAAATGATATATTGGAATCACAAATAAAGAAACAGTTTATACAGGTTAACATAGATTTTTATTCAACTTTTAAAATCTAAAGTGTTTTGTAAAGGTTTTTTGAAATTTGTATGCCACAAGTTATTTCGTAATAAGGTCGGAATGTTTTAAGTGTAACTTAACTTAATCTGGATTACGATCGAATACCGTAACTTATGCAAATAACTTCCTTGGCTATCAAAGAACCTTGTATTTTTATTTTTTATACAGCCATCCATAAACTTCTATCGCAGATCTCAAAACACTTCAAAGCGACACGGCCACTGCTTAACCTCTCTTGACATAGACCTTTCGGCATGCCCATATGGGGACCGAAACCGTTGTCTGGTCCAAATATTTTGTGCCTTATTCCAATGCCTTAAGGTTGAAGATATTACAGTGATTATTGGACATGCAAATCTGTCTTAAAACCATGTTTGCTTATGTGCCTTATTCCAATGCATTAAGGCTGAAGAAGGTATAGTGATTACATATTTTAAAGCCTGCAAGACGCTTCCTGGTGCCAAATGCTGTGCCAATTATGAGTAAGAGGCTTACATCCCGCCATGTTATTGAGTGGCTTAAACATGTAAGACTGGATAACACATTAATCTACAATTCTACATTGATGCTCAATGCGTATCGAAAGCGGTACATTAGCGAACGAATACTTAGATGGAAATAGGTCTTGAAAAGAAGAGAGATAGTAGGGTAAATGTAAAACAACCCAAGATAATTATTTAACTCTTGGCGGAATTTAAGAAAATCGTGCGTTTTAGCCTTCTCGCCAATGTGTAGAGCAAAAAATTCTATCTTTAAAAATAACAAAAAGTGGGTCAAAAAGTATGTATCTTTTAAGATACACTGCCAAGTTTAGGGTGTTCAAAGTAGCATAGAATTTATAAACACTTCTGAGATACAATCGCTACCAAATTTATATGACACTAACTATTGTTGTGTATTCTTTAAATCATAGATAAAAATATCATATGACACGCCACAAAAACGTCAAATTATGAACCTTCTCGATTTCAGAAGTATAGTGTGATCAACAAATTCCTGGCAGTAGAAAAAGACGGGAAATTATAACAATCTACGCGCGAAGACTTGTCTGTCCATAGGAAATTTTAAATTGTCGCCTGTTTTACTGGCAGAGTTTGTTGGAGCGAGTATAAGGTCATGTCAGTTTAAAGATTCGTCATATTCAAGACGACACAAATGAGCCCAGTTGTTTGACCGACACGTTTTTTTAATCCTTTAATGCATAAACTAATTAGTGTAATCCCACCTAATCCACCCAGCAACAAATTGTCCCCAGCAAGCGGATTTTTTGCCGCAATCCGTTCGCGCTGCGCACGCAAGATTTATCACCTCCGAGCGTGGGCGCAACCTACACGCTATTAGCTTATTAGAGGGCCCTATTCAACTGTTTATTTGTATATGAAATTTGCATATTAATTAAATGGCGTTTATTATGAACATTATGATGCTAAGTACTCGGTATCAGTTCTTTTGTTTTGCGACGCGGCGTAATAGAATTATGTGCCTTTGACATGTAGACACCTGGGATTTATAGCAATTTATGGAAATGTCGCCTTTCTGTCACTCTGAATACGGGTGTTTATTCTATAAAGTGAGTGTTGCAGATACGAGGTTAATTATAGCGGTGAAATGAGACCTATACTTAGTAACAAAACGAAAAAGTTTAACCCGTGTCACGGCACATAAAAATGTATTCTATTCTCATCGATTATAACATTTTAACTGTCAACATGTACACGGAGGAAATGTAATACGTGACGAGAGGGATCTAATTAGTATATAAGGAATGTGCAATTGCATGTTTAGTTAAAATACAATTAGACGTTTTATTTTGTATTATTTTGGATATATAAGTTTCAACGACTTGTAAACTATAAAAGCACAATTAACACAAAAAACTATTTTATAAATGAGGTCAAATCTGTTATATCAATAAAGCAATTAAATAATGTTGAATTATAAAAGCGTACACTTAGGAATGTATTTTCATAACATAAGAGCATAAAAACTACAAACGAAGATGTAACGAGGCAACTAAAACTATTGGCTAATCGTCTGATCGAGCAATTAGTAAAATGCCCACGTAATTAATTATTAACTACATTCAAGTGGCCAACGAAAATATTCTGGCAATTTTGTAACATCTGTGACAGGTTAACCCTTCTTCGACCTAATGGCCTGGCCCCGACATTGGTCTAAAGGTGGATTTATACCAAACGAGCATTCGCTCATTCTATCCCCCACTCTACGATCAACGAATTTCGACGAATCACGTTTTGTGTAACACATATGACTTTAAGATGCCAGAGTAGGTACCGCCGACAATTCATTATGACCACAAGTGCATATTGTAAATAAGAGTTATGACACTTACAACTGGTCAATAAACTGTGTTGGCTATAGTGAAGTTGTTACTAGTGTTATTCAGGCAAGCGTGACGGCCGCAGTGTCGCGAATCGGGAATGCGTCTGCGCATCACGCCTTGTCGTGGCACTGTGGTGCTATTGACATCTGACGGCGCTCAAGGTCACTGGGAAATTCGCAGAGCTAGTACAGTCAAGCAATTGAAAGCCTAGCCCATTCTAGAACTTTGTCATAAGGACAAGTAGTAAGAGATTTCTTACCATTTGATTTGTGCCTAGAGCCTAGCTAGTAGCTTAGGGTTTAAGGTTCCAAACAATATCAATACGGTATTGTTTGGACGCGAACGGTACGGGTACGGTGCGGTAGCAAGACATGGATAAAAATCCATGCGCAAATCACTTTTTATCACTAGATAGACCATAGTAAACTGCGACGTCACGTCACCGACTCTTGAGAAAGCACGTATAAGTTAAAGATAAAACGGTTTCTGTATTATTTACGGCAGTACTCAATGGTCAATATGATGCTCTTTTGTATTTATTTAGCAGATCATACTCGTATCACACGACTCGTGAGGTCTATCAATGAAGTCGATGATATTTTTATTACTTAATGTCAACTTCGGGTTTCCCCAATGATTTGGGGAAACCCGACACGGAATGGGGTTAAGCCGGCAGAAAAAACCTTAATTTTGACTGCATATAAGTGAAAAAGACGTCGACTGGCACGAATAGGCTCGCCCGACGGGGGTTCGCATATTTCACTCTTATGCCGTCGACATAAAGCTTTTTTCTACCGGCCTAACCAGAACCCGCGTCGATAATTTGGGAATAGCCTTAGGGTTAAAACGAAATGTTCAAATAGCACCAAATAAAAGCACAAACGCGTAAACTTTATGAAACGCGACCCAAAAACATTTCACTACAATACAAACAGATGCTCAGACCAAACGCGTGGAGTAGTAACATCTGTTTCCACATTACCCGAAAATCCATTTAGGATCTCTCCCCTTGAGCTTATTTGTCCGCATTAACCCATGAATTATATTTACGGTTCGGTTCACTGCGTTGCGTTTAGTTTTGAACGGATTTCGAATCTGTCGATTCACACGACTTATTCAATTGACAACATTTCATATTTTTTAGTGCAAGTTTTTATTGTCTGTTTTGAAAGAAGTCAATATTAAAAGATACACGTATTTTTTACTTTTCAATTAAATTGCAAATTTAGTGAAAAAATCCTCTTTTATTACTACTTCGAGCAGAAAGAGCGTAAGTTACAAACGTCAAGCAAGAATCAGCTAAATGACGTCACAAGTGATGTTTCAAACACATAAGAAAACGACGAAAATGGGTGACAAATGTCAAGTGTCACTGCCAAACACAAGAGACATTCCAACCGCAAGATTTTTTGGTTATAGTGGCATCTCTGAATGTGTCACCTCTGATGTGGCATGTCAGCTATGTGACGTCACTTCCCCTTTAAACTATTATTGCGATTTTTTACATAAATATTGCGATAAAAAAATTAAAAAATATATTTTTGTGATCTACATGCGTATATCTCGAAATGGTTTTCGATTTAGGGACATTGAAAATTTTGAAACATTGTCAATTAGGACTTGAGACACATTGGGCAAAATCAATGACAATTCATTGTTGTCCTATCCTTTTTCGGGTTCCGTAGTAAATTAGAAACCTTTGTAGTTTCGCAATATCCGTCCGTTTGTCCGCAGCATAGCTCAGTAGCCGTTAGTACTATAAATTTGCAACTTGGTACCTACAGGTATACAGTAATCACGCCAACAAAGTGGTACAGTCGAGTGCATTAATATATAGACACATTTGTAACGGATCAGTATGGAGAAGTGTATATATATTAATGCCCTTGACTGTACAATGAAAAATATAAAAAAGTTTTTAACCTGTACCAAATTGCAGATTTCTAGTATTAACGGCCACTGAGCTATGCTGCGACAGACGGACATGGCGAAACTATGAGGGTTCCGTTTTTGCCATTTTGGCTAAGGAACCCTAAAAACGCAGAATTAGATTTGGATAGAAGAAACAAGTTCATTCATTTGTATGGCGGCCGAGCGTGTCAGATTTTGTACTGAAGTTGTTACTTGCCTATGATTTTACATATGTCTCAGGCCCTTGAGTATTCATATTTTTTTGTGTTGTTGCAATTAATATTACTTAAGGAGGCATTATTAATGTTTTTGTTCACTTCAACTTACAAAATTTGACGCCCGAAAGCTGCAAGCTGCGAGTAAAGACAACTCAGTGGATTTCACTGAGTTCATTTGACACGCTAAGTAGATACATTTGCTTGATCTACGGTATATATGACATCTGTGCCTAAAAAGGATAGCATACCTTAGCTACGATATATCTGATGGCGACTGTCTTAAAGTGACCAAGTCAATGGATATCGTCGTCGTGCCAGCGCATATTATCGGTTACTTTCACGCGGTCAGAGCGGTAAAGTATTGTTTACGAAAAGGGGGTCAGATGAAAGCTGGGGGAGAGCCGGTCACTTCTGATATCTCGCGGTGAAGAGGTCACGGTTGTACGAAAACGTGGATTGCCGGCGGTAGGCCGCGTTGTGATGTTGTGTTGTGTTGTGTTATAGGCAATAAGCAGTCTTATTCACTAAGGAAACCGCCTTGCTGTCAGCGCTGTGTCAGTGCTGCGGCAGCGTCGAGCCTAAAAATGGTATTCACTAATGTACTTTAAACGACACTAGTGCTCGGCGACGAATGCGGCGTGAGCTGGAACTACATTGCGTCGAAAGTTTGACGTTTAATCTATGAACTTCGTATTCTCTAAGGGTCTCACCAAACCAATCGACGCGGAGTCGGCTTTCGCCGAGTGTTTTACACCACACTATTCGCATTTAGCCGATCGACCGTCTCCGCGGTTGAACACCTGCGTTAAGCAGTCTCATCCTCCTTGCGGCCGTAGAAACGCTCGATCGCCTGCGGTAGCAGTTGTAAAGCGGCGGTCGGCTCTCCCGTGCTCCGTCCTGCCGTCGAGACGCCAGACAGCACGCGTACAGCCGCCGAGTCCGACGAACAGTTAGATAGGACAGCGGGTGATCGGCAATCGTAAATCTCAATTTTGGAGACTAGTTGTTAGAAACTAGTTTGAAATTGAACAGACGTGTATGATTGCGACAGTATTACTTCGTGTTGTCAGATCTATTGCAGATTTTAATGTGGGTAATAATTCAAATGAATAAATACATACGCATCAGTAGCTACTTCGGCCGTCATCGGCTCTTTTCGGCCGTCGTCAGCTATGTTCGGCTGTCGAAGACGCTGAACGGCTTCCGCCAGCTCTGACCGGTCCTTATCGCAGGTACTCGGCCGTGATCGGAGCCGTTCAACTCTTTCCGGCACCGTTCGGCGGTATTAGGAGATTTACGAATGCGAACGTGTGCGTTAGGCTGCAAACGGGGTCGTACGAATGCGAACAGCTTTACGGCAAAACGCCGTTTTCCCGTCGAAAGACGTCGTTTCGCGTGAGCCGAGCCGATTTACGATGTCCTCGCTCTTATTGCGTTGACATAAAGCTTTTTCCGTACGCGATTAGCCGAAACGGCGTCGACTAGTTTGGTGAGACCCTAACGAAAAACAGCGACGAACTCGCCCACAACCTCGCTCACAGCCTCGATTCCTAATGTCAAATCAAACAGCTAGGATTTTAGACAAGGCTGTCAAGGTGTCCCGACGACGACCAATGACCGACGGTAACTCTGCATAGACAGTATTCTAAGGTATCCTTGTAAAGACCATTCTATTTTCGGAACAAGTGAAATAATAACCCAGAGTTCTTAAAAAATGTCTTCATTTTTTATTTTGTGTCCAAGAAGACAAAATTCTAAGTTCTTTGAAAAAGATGACGTAAAGGTGCGTTCAAACCAAAAGAGCATTCGCTGTTCTATCCCCCGCTCTACGAAATCAACCAATCACGTTTTGTGTACTGATCGAATTTCGTAGAGTGGGAGGTTAGAACAGCGAATGCTCTTTTGGTTTAAACGCACCTTAATGGGTAGTTCTAAAAATAAGTTAAAAATAATTAAGTCACAACTATTTAAAAAAGTCAATTAAAAATAAGGGGATGGCAGGGTAATATTTAATAACATCGGCATTTTGGGCATTAAACTATGTAACAAATCTATTATTACATACAGATTTAAGAGTAATAAAAAAATAACCGATATTCGAAAATATTCCATTATTTGTCTGTCACTCTAATGACACCTTCTTTGAAGTGATAGGGTCAAATCCCTGAAATTTTCGGTTTTCTAAATTCGCGGTATTAAAAGGACATACATGAATTGTATAACAATACTGCAAAATGAAACATCTTCAGACCCGGCCGAATTGTGCGAAAGTATTATGTTTATATAAAATACAACAATGAACAATCGGGTCATGTGATTTATTATGGAATAATTTAATAAAAGTATGCCAAATCGATTCAACAAATGCGCTGATACGTTTCTTTTTACATGTCCTACACGACGTTATGTCAGTACATCAAACATCACAATAATTATTTATCCCTGGGTATAGTTAAGCAGTTTAAGCACTAGAAGTGCAATTTCATAATTTCCTCCCTTGTTCTCCTTCAAGGGTCAACACAAAGGTAGTAAGCACTAAGTCTGCCGAAAACCAAAAGAACTTCCTACATTTTCTAAATTACGAATGAACCCAAGTTACCAATCGCTAACGTTCAGTATCGTAGTACTCTCTCTATCACTCCTTTTTATTAGTGGGACAAAGACAGTTGCGTTTCGTTCACAACTGAGCGTCAGCAATTGGCTATTGTACTATGATGCGCGTCACAATGTAAACATGTTTTTTTTTGTGGCACCGCGCTCTTGACGCATTCAGCCAGTTAACATGGTTTGGTTAGCTGTCAATGTATCATTCCTACCGTTACTAGCCCGGGGCTCCTTAATCAAGGATATGGAGAAAGGCTGAAAACAATGAAGGCCGTAAATCTCGGCTTCCTCGGTTTAATAGTTGCATCCTACAGCTTCGCGCTATCTCAATTGATGGTTTCCGGCGACATTAGTGTTGTGCTTTTGGGAATTGTACCGGTAGATTCCGTGATAATTCCTCCTTTATAATCAATATCGTCCTATTACTGCGCAAATCCAGCTAGCGTATTATGATATTTGATAATGAATTTAATTATCATGATAATTAAATCGATTCTGCCAAAACCTGATTTGTGTCGATAGCTGGTATTTGCAGTAATAGAACGATATTATGTATATTGAACCCATTTTATTTGTTCTTTTGTTTTCTATCACTGTCTACTTGTTTTATTTCACTGTATTAAATCTGTTAGTGTGTAACGAATAAATCATATTCTGTACCTAGTTTCAATAAATATAAATTTCGGAAAAATTTGGTGTGAATTTGTTTACTTAATTGTTCCGAAGTTTGAAAAGTTTGTTGAGCTTGGTGAATAAAAAATAAAAATTATTTGAGGACATCTTCTGGTTTGGACGACATAAGTTACGACTAAAATGACGGCCATTTGACTTTTGACTTGTAGTAGAACACTCGTTTCTTTAACTTTGCAAATGAGTATGCCTATAAGAACCATTTGCATTTGCAAACAGATAAATTTTCCTAGAATACGCCATTTATTTTTGAATTATAACTAAAGTCAGCCAAAGCCTGACGTGTACTCTTAATGAGTCGAAGTCGAAACATGTCGAGCAATCATCGACTTCAATTACGAGTAAAACACCAATTCGATAATATTTTTATCCATCATTAAACTTTGGGACGACACATGCCACAACACTAGAGTATCAACTCCGGCGCAGCTGTACGCGACACACTTCATTTGCGCGCGCGTCTAGAAAGTGACGCTTTGTCATCGGCCACACTCGCCCAAAATCGGACGAGAGAGACGCACTGAGCGATTCGCTGGGCGATGAGCGGGATGGAGAACTCTGGAACCGCACATTTGGCGTGCATCGTTCAATCTCGAATTCTATTCCACACTTTTCAGGAAATCTTTGCGATTTTATTATGAAACATGAGGCGGTTCGTTAATGGGACAATCGATTGTCTTTTTTTTTCCGAGAGACCGAAGACTGAACTATGGAACTTATGGCATATACCCCCAAATTAGTTGGTAGCCTTTGTCGAGCAAGGGATGTCATCCGGTTGAAATTATGATGAACTATGGAATAAAATAGCAGTAACATCTGATATTATGACAAAATTCAGTAAGGTCAAGCGGGGCAAATACAACTATGAGGTCATTTCAACTAATGGACTATTAATCTGTTTTTAAGAACTTTTGGAAGATACCTAGAACATTCTTTGATTTATTTCAAAAGGAACTCAATACAATAGTAGGTAAGTATGATCTTTTTACAAATTAAGAGTAGATAATTTCAATTAGTCGGAATTACCTCATAGTTACATTTGCCCCGCTTGACCTTAGTAGTAACGAAATTGTGTCTTATTTTTGAAATTAAATGCTTTTGATGGTTATCAATTTGAAAGATCGATCAGCACAGGACTTCGAAATAAAGTCGGATATTTGGAATATCCTTATTTCCCTTAATATACAGTTTCATTCCGTGATTTCTCAACGTGTACGAGTAGGTAATCGAGTCATTTCCATGACATCATCGAAAGCATAATGGGCTAATGGCGCCGAATCGCGTGCGCATCAAAATATGCAATTTCCTGCTTACATAACTCGAAATTTACTTTGAAAATCCAAATAGATATACATCATTTGAAATTGCTGTAGGATTAGAATAGCTCATAAAGAAATCTAAAGAAACTGTGCATTTTTTTAACTCAAGCGGACTGCACTACAGGGTTATGGGGGGTGAAGAGTGCTTACTATGTTGTGATTGATAGATTCAATGACATTTTGTTTGAAAGCACCAATCAGGCAGACTACAGCAAATTTTGGACTTATGATGATAGTAGGAGCTTAGGAAGTAAAGTAATAAGATTTATGCTGGCAGTTCCAGAATTGCCAGGAAACCAAAAACGCGTTAATTATTTTCTGCGTTCCAGTAGGTAACGCGTCTTTTTGACATAAATTTCCGCCTACTAATATCTCAAGGTTTGTATGGTACATCAGACTTTTTTTCTCGAATCGGTTGCCGGTCCCGTTACCAATAGTACAAGTTCATAAATATGACATCAGAATGAATCCCCTTAAGTTTGGCCGGTGAATAAAAAATCATTCTGTAATTTTGATGATTTATATATTTGCACTCGACTGTACATACCAAGCGGAACGCACTCTGCGCACGCGCACGACGCTGCCCATGCGCATACTCGTACAACCCGCCCTTACCTGCAACAAAACAACGCTAGATAAATCCCGCGCTAGCCTAGCAGAACAATGGTCGGAGAAAGGCCAAAATAAAGGTCACCGATGGCCCATCGCCATAGAACACCATGCTTAGACTACGTACAGAAACTAGATCCGAAGCAATCCTTCAATTATCTGCGCGCACTCTTTCTGTACAAAAACGTTGACATATTTTACTGTACCAAATTACCAATAATATATTATGACAATTCGCTGGATCTGTACTCCTCAAAAAAATAAGGGATACCGAGTTTTTTGGTGTAACGAAAATACTTATTTTATACAGTGTGTAAGTCTAATACGGCCGATCAATTAAACCAGGCATGGGATGCATTAGTGTAATCATAGATTACAAGGTTTTTTTAAAGTTACTCTTGATTATGACCCCACAGAATTTTTTTAAGGCTATCGGAACAGCAATGTAGGTACGAACATTTGTTATTGTTGACATGGCAGTTAAGTCATATGCTTTTGAAATTAGCTGTCAACGAGTATTTAACTCGCATATGTTGCTCTACATTGCGCGCCGAATTATTTTGTATGGAAAAATTTGTTGCTTTAATTTTAAGTAAAAGTTATTTGAATGTACTCATTCTGTCGTAAACTAACACCCGTTTAGAGCTTCGCCCGTATTAGACTTACACCCTGTATATTACATTTTTTTACAATAAAAAGTAGCATTATTTATTTAGAGTTTAAGTTTATCGCTGAATTAAAAAAATATGCTCATTTATTTAGTTAAGCCTTAAATAAATTAGCACTCACGATATGGCTCTTATTTTCTATTGAATAGTATCTATGATGGCGAATGTATTATGTGCCCTTAAATTTGGGGTATAATTCTCTAACTAGCCATCGTCGCAAGGGAACTTCAGGAATTGAAATTTCTTCGCATAATGATTCCTCGTGGAAAACCGACTTAATCAAAATGATATTCGTATATTCCGAGAAACTCATTCGAATCGGACAAACCCACGACCTCCGGTTTGGAAGCATGTTTTACGTTATATTATACGTTTTCCAACCTGACTTTCAGGTTATTTAATTTTAGCCTAGTCAGAGGACCTTCCATAAACTTGAAAAATCATAAATTTCAAACATCTATCTCTGTCACACCGATGATACCCAGTAGGCTTAGCACAGGATTAGTGCGACAATATGTCGCCGCGAGATACAGACTATCCATCCCTCTTTTATTCATATAGTTAGTAAAAGATGGATAATCTATTTCGCGGCGACATATTGACATACCAATGATGTGCTAAGCATACTGGTTGGAATACTTCGAATGAAAGAGACAGACGGTGAGGACAGGCCTTCAGATTTACTTTTTAATTTCTTATCTACCGAGGACTGTATGGATCGTCATATTGCTGCATCTCATAGGTAAGCAATCTGTGCTCATTACATATTCATGCCTGCATTCGCATATTGTACAACAAAGAAAATATTTTTAATGCGCTTGGACCAAGGAACAATGAGAGCGGACGATACAGCCCGATCGTAAAATAATATAGCCGTGGCATTGAGAAAACGTGATTTGACCGTGTTAGTTACGCAAATGCTTGATTTTATTATAAGCTTAAACCCCATTTAGACGATTCCAGAAATTGCATGCGATGTTCATTACAATCATCAGTCTATTATCCACACCAAAAGTACTACAACATTTGAACTGTCGCTATACTCTATCTAATAAATAAATGCAATAAATTCATGGAAATGTGACCTTTCTTTCACTCAGAATACGGACGCTTTTTTCACCAAGTTGTAAAAACGAGGTTGCGTAAGTTGTGGCACCGTCTAAATGGGACTTTGTGGTCACATGTGGTCAATAGGATAGTGACAAAAATCATAGAGCAGCTACGACTCCTAACGTGGAAAAGTGCCAGAGAGGATACCTATCGCGGACTTTTACTGTCGTTGATGTCTATTGTCTATCCTCCGTCTCGTAGCACTTGCATACTCGACAATTATAGACAATAGAAAGAACGAAATTGGCGTTGGCCCTCCTATACGCACGGGAGTTGTATTTTTTGTCTTGATAGGATAGGCTAGGATAGGCTTGATAGGATGAGAAACCAACGTGGTAAGCAAGCGTAAACGTCTTATTGTAAGAGGTCAGATCACTGTAGAGGAGACCACAACTCAAGTTCAGATTCAGTGACACGCGAACTAAATGTATATACCTGACATATTGATTGGTTGAGTTGTCAGTTTAAGAAATAGGTTACTAATTCATACTAGACAATTATGAATATTATGACCGAGGAAAAGACGTCATAGAACTCATGGTCTTGTAACTAGATATTATCTCCTTGCAATATGGTTACTAATGGTCAACTACCAATGGGAATGGTAGGTACTTGTTAACGTATCCATTTTTGTGCTAGAATAGAATAGTAGCCGTGTTATGGCACTTATGGCTGCGGTCTTTAGAACAGACCAGAGTTGGACTGCTCCAAATATGAGCGCGATGACATTCCTCCGCGCCCTCTAAAACTAGTTTCAAGAAAGGACGCCGGCTCTTTATTTTTGCACCTTAATTTTTTAAATATTCGCGAACATTCCGTACGAAGCGATATGTTCCTATTGTCATGTTCGCACGGCGCTGACTAATTACTCTGACCGTCGCCACAAAGAATGTTAAACACCACAACCCGTCACACACACTCCTATTTAAATACTAAACAGGTGATTTTAATGGCGTGTAATTATGAATAATAACCCGGGGCATCTGCGGTATTATGCTGTCGAGGAAAATACTTCGGTTTATGATCCTTGCCTTGCAATTTGCGGACTTTCACGACAATGTTGAGCGCGGTAAACTAAGGTTTTTACATTATTTGCGTAACTTGGGAATAGCCTTGGTAACTAACTATTAAGATACTTAGAAGGGTCTCCAACTCCATCCTCTCTCTCTTTTTCCTTTAAATTAAACATAACTTCAAAATTAGGAAGAGGAAACTTAAATAAAGTTTAGCAGAACGATTTATTTAGAGATAAAATTGTGATCGATTATATCCTTTACTCACCAAACACTAATCGAGACAACCTTCAGAAAATTCTTGACGCTGAATATCCCTTTACGTCTGCCTCAATGTTGAAACTCTTGAAAGATAAAGATACTGCAAACTTCGAAAATCGTAAATTATCTGTCGTTTTCGTCTCCCCAACATAGACGTCAAAGGTACAACAGGGACCGCAGGACTCCTGACAGTTCTGACCCTTACTACAATTGTACCCAGACCGTATTCAGTCTGTGTGAACTTTGGTAAGGACACTGTATTCTAGATCCAACATCGTCTCGCACGGATTATGCTAATGCAAGCCTGACCACCCTGGCTTGCATATATTACTTTTTCTAAGTTTTGTTCTAAGGTGGTTTATGTCGACGGTTCTGAAGCCGCGGGGGATATCTAGAATATATTATACTTACATAGTTACGTTTACTTATTGCCTTCGCTCAAAAACTCTTTCACAAGCGTATTCGAAATATCAGTGATCCTTCCGTGTAGCCCTTAAATGCGAAGACGGAGCACGACTTCTGTAGAAAAAATAATATGCTTCCCTCTCGCCATTTCTCGAATCTCCGTCTTCAACAATCATTTGTCATCAAAGAAAAAACATCCTAGTAACGTCTGACTAGTTACTAATGGAGGAGTATCTTTTCATTTCTCTTATGAATACATAAGACAAAATAAGCCTTGATAGAGTGGAAAAAGCCCTTTTGAAAAGACACTCCTCAATTGTAAGGCTGCGTTTCCATTTGTCATTTGTATGGAAACACATCCTCGCACATCTCCATCTCTGGTGGAAACGCAGCCTAAAACCAAACGTACTGCCCGGTCAACCACCACCGCAGTTAATTTATGAGCGTTCGGTTTTGCAAGTAATTATACTAGGTAAATACTAACTAGCCAGCGTCACAGTCTGCAACTATACAAACTTACTAACTAAAGATTGGGAAGCTACGTTGCAGGCTCAGGTTACGCGCCGGCGCCGCCCTTGAAGCGACTGCACAATTATGCACTGTTTACTTACACCCGGCTTGCCATTATACCATACACGAAGACGTTTCATATGAGACCAGTCCAGACGAGAATTAAAAAAAAATGAGACCGACCGGCTCGATGGGTTCATGACATTCCTGCGTGCTTAGCCAAGTTGCCAAACGCCAAGCTCCATCGTCAATCGTAAACGAAAGGCAACTATCTTTGTCGCACTAATAAGAAAGAGTGACAGAGAGGGAAAACTTCGATACGCTACTGAGCGTTAGCAATTGGTAACTTGGCTAAGCTCCTTGGACACTACACTTGCCGCAAAACTTGGCGCCTGAAGACGTCATGCTATCTGCGTTGCTCTTGTTAGCACCGGGTCAGAGTGAAAGAGATAGCAGTCTGCCCTCGCCAGATAGTTTTGCGACAAACAGTGTGGGATCGAAATGAACAGCTACCTGATCAAGAGTAAACGGTGTAAATACTCTGTGTAGTACTCGTATACTGATCAATGATTGATATTAAACTTGATGTTCCCGAAATTATACCGAAGAATGTAATATCGTGGAACATACACTAATAGACGGACCTGTCTGTAGCAGCGTAAGAACTTCTCATAATATATGACATGTTATAGCTATGGCTATTCCCCCTCTTCCTAAATTTCGTCCATTATTATTGGTATAGTACCCCTTTATTTATGTCATTATATCCTTTCAAATTCAAATGACGATTTACTTAGTCTTTGACATAACGAGCTGCACAAGTGCAAACGAATCGTTCGCCGCGCCATTAGAGAGATGGAATGCGAGTCTAAGTTTAACATCGATAACTTAGCGTCATAAATCGGATCTAATCCCGCAGACGAATTGCCTCCGTCTCGTCTATCCGATACGCAAATAGCGTAATCCCCCCTGATTGTAACGTATGGACGCCGAGCGAAGGACAAATTTGATGTCAGGATCTTAGGTCGATGTACGTATGTTAGAACATATCGGAAATGCAGTTCCTTTTCGTAAAGGAACTTTAGATTGAAATAGACGGAGGACGCACGCTTCTTCAGCTACAGATAAAAAAATGTTCAAGA
Organism: Thaumatotibia leucotreta; assembly: GCA_025490895.1. Taxonomy (NCBI): domain Eukaryota; kingdom Metazoa; phylum Arthropoda; class Insecta; order Lepidoptera; family Tortricidae; genus Thaumatotibia; species Thaumatotibia leucotreta. The sequence goes on along the minus strand of JALPQI010020734.1, from coordinate 5,350 downwards.
CACCGAATCAAGCAATGTTTTATGTCCGTGAAGTTGACCGCCCCAAACTTTTTGCCCGCAAATAACATATCTATATCGTTAGTTCATCGTTGGTTCACGTTAGTTCAGTATATGAAATCGTTAGGACCCGATTCCAACATACGTTTTTTTAAAAAACAAAATGGGGGGGGCCAGCTTCACGCTGCCCCCCCAAAACGTATTTTATGAATTTCATTGACTGCAATCGATAGATATTCGTTAGTTCATCTCAATTCGGTACATAATATCGTTAGGACCCGATTAGAAGTACAGTTTTTTTTTAATCAAAGTGGGGCGGTCAACTTCACGCTACCTCCCCAAAATGGATTTTATAGTTTTTAACGATTACAATCGATAGATATTCGTTTGTTCATCTCAATTCGGTACATAATATCGTTAGGATCCGATTAGAAGTTTTTTTTTTTTTTAATCAAAGTGGGGCGGTCAACTTCACGCTACCTCCCCAAAATGGATTTTATAGTTTTTAACGATTACAATCGATAGATATTCGTTAGTTCATCTCAATTCGGTACATAATATCGTTAGGACCCGATTAGAAGTATAGTTTTTTTTAAATCAAAGTGGAGTGGAGAAATTCTTCACTCTACCGCACCATAACGGAATTTTCAAATTAAAATTACAGTAATCGGTAGGTATTTGTTAGTTCTAACTATTTCGCTAAGACATATCGTAAGGACCCGTCTAATTCGGCCAGAAAAAAATAAATTAAATCCACAACTTACGAGCAACGAACGCTTTAGGTATTCAGGTTAAGTCCCATTATTCGCACCCGTTTGAGATCCTAACGATTCTAATGGCTATACTTATATCTAAGGATCATATTGGATAGATTGACATTTATTATTTGCCTGCAAACTCACAGACTTGTCCACAATTCCTTGTTATTTTTTTCTGTAGAAGCCTATAGGAAGGCTGTTTTCACACACGTCCTGCTGGCAAACTATTAACTTTGTCAGCAAATAGTATACCGACATCGTTAGTGCATCATGATTATACGTAGGTAAAATATTTTAAAGCGTTGGAATGCGAATAAAACTCTTTTTAAACAAAATGGAGGCGGTCAACTTCACGTAAATCTTTCTGCCAAAACTATCAACTTTGCCCGCAAATAACATACCCGAATCGTTAGTTCACCATTTGTGTGCGTTAGTTCAGTATATTAAATCGTTAGGACCCGATTCCAACATACGTTTTTTTTTTAAACAAAATGGGGGGAGGCCAGCTTCACGCTGCCCCCCCAAAACCTATTTTATGATTTTTATTGACTGCAATCGATAGATATTCGTTAGTTCATCTCAACTCGGTACATAATATCGTTAGGACCCGATTAGAAGTACAGTTTTTTTTTAATCAAAGTGGGGCGGTCAACTTCACGCTACCTCCCCAAAATGGATTTTATAGTTTTTAACGATTACAATCGATAGATATTCGTTAGTTCATCTCAATTCGGTACATAATATCGTTAGGACCCGATTAGAAGTATAGTTTTTTTTAAATCAAAGTGGAGTGGAGAAATTCTTCACGCTACCGCACCATAACGGAATTTTCAAATTAAAATTACAGTAATCGGTAGGTATTCGTTAGTTCTAACTACTTCGCTAAGATATATCGTAAGGACCCGTCTAATTCGGCCAGAAAAAAATTAATTAAATCCACAACTTACGAGCAACGAACGCTTTAGGTATTCATGTTAAGTCCCATTATTCGCACCCGTTTGAGATCCTAACGATTCTAATGGCTATACTAATATCTAAGGATCATATTGGATAGATTGACATTTATTATTTGCGGGCAAACTCACAGACTTGTCCACAATTCCTTGTTATTTTTTTCTGTAGAAGCCTATAGGAAGGCTAACACACGTCCTGCTGGCAAACTATTAACTTTGTCAGCAAATAGTATACCTACATCGTTAGTCCATCATGATTATACGTAAGTAAAATATTTTAAAGCGTTGGAATCCGAATAAAACTTTTTTTTAACAAAATGGAGGCGGTCAACTTCACGTAAATCTTTCTGCCAAAACTATCAACTTTGCCCGCAAATAACATACCCGAATCGTTAATTCACCATTTGTGTGCGTTAGTTCAGTACATTATATCGTTAGGACCCGATTAGAAGTATAGTTTTTTTTAATCAAAGTGGGGCGGTCAACTTCACGCTACCTCCCCAAAATGGATTTTATAGTTTTTAACGATTACAATCGATAGATATTCGTTAGTGCATCTCAATTCGGTACATAATATCGTTAGGACCCGATTAGAAGTATAGTTTTTTTTTAATTAAAGTGGAGTGGAGAAATTCTTCACTCTACCGCACCATAACGGAATTTTCAAATTAAAATTACAATAATCGGTAGGTATTCGTTAGTTCTAACTACTTCGCTAAGACATATCGTAAGGACCCGTCTAATTCGGCCAGAAAAAAATAAATTAAATCCACAACTTACGAGCAACGAACGCTTTAGGTATTCAGGTTAAGTCCCATTATTCGCAACTGTTTGAGATCCTAACGATTCTAATGGCTATACTTATATCTAAGGATCATATTGGATAGATTGACATTTATTATTTGCGGGCAAACTCACAGACTTGTCCACAATTCCTTGTTATTTTTTTCTGTAGAAGCCTATAGGAAGGCTGTTTTCACACACGTCCTGCTGGCAAACTATTAACTTTGTCAGCAAATAGTATACCTACATCGTTAGTGCATCATGATTATACGTAAGTAAAATATTTTAAAGCGTTGGAATCCGAATAAAACTTTTTTTTAACAAAATGGAGGCGGTCAACTTCACGTAAATCTTTCTGCCAAAACTATCAACTTTGCCCGCAAATAACATACCCGAATCGTTAGTTCACCATTTGTGTGCGTTAGTTCAGTATATTAAATCGTTAGGACCCGATTCCAACATACGTTTTTTTTTTAAAACAATGGGGGGAGGCCAGCTTCACGCTGCCCCCCCAAAACCTATTTTATGATTTTCATTAACTGCAATCGATAGATATTCGTTAGTTCATCTCAACTCGGTACATTATATCGTTGGGACCCGATTAGAAGTATTTTTTTTTTAATCAAAGTGGGGCGGTCAACTTCATCACTCTACCGCCCCATAACGGAATTTATAAATTTTTATTACAGCAATCGGTAGGTATTCGTTAGTTCTAAGTACTTGGCTAAGACATATCGTAAGGACCCGTCTAAGTCGGACAGAAAAAATAAATAAAACCACAACTAACGCGTTTGTTAGTCGTATACCTCGAAATCATAAAATCCTTGTAGCTTTTCACATTTTCGCGTTTCGCCGCGATCTCAAAATTTCTTAAAAGTTTTTTTTTTCTAGTAGAATTATTTCTGGTAGCCAATTACAATAGTGTATAAAATTCTTAGCATATTTACTTTCTTGCCTTTTTTCATTGTAATCGCTTTTCACCTCAATAGATATTTGCTTGTAACGCGTTATTACATATCGCGCAGAACCAAAGTAAAAGATATAGGTCTCCGCATCGCAGAAACTTAAGTGGCAGTGGGCGGCATAGAACCGATGGCCGCTGGAGCGGAAAGGTTCTCGAGTGGCGGCCACGTATCGGAAGGCGCAGCGTGGACTGGTGACCTGGTGAAGGTCGCAGGAGTCCGCTGGATGCGGGTCGCGCAGGACCGGTCATTGTGGCAATCTTTGAGGGGGCCTATATTCAGCAGTGGACGTCTTTGGCTGATATGATGATGATGATGATATCGCGATATTTCCTTCCTATTCATCTGTAGTTCATTTTGGTATATATATTATGCATTTCGCGAAGATGGAAGCTGAACCTGGATCCACTTATAGTCAGCGGGGCAATTTTAAATGAATCAAGTTCACACGGAGCGAACATTTCTGTATTATTGTATTAATTTGCTACTGTTGCAAACATCTATTGAAAATAAATGCGGCTAACTAAATAGGCTATTGATAATACATGCTACATCAAAATTTGCTACTATTGTAAAAATCTATTAAAAATATATGCGAGTAACAAAATATACCACCGATATTTCATGCTACAAAAAAATACGCTATCGCGGCGAAACGCGAATAGGTGAAAAGCTACAAGAATTTTGTGATTTCGAGGTATACGACTAACAAACGAACTAACGAACACTTTAGGTATTCAGGTTAAGTCCCATTGTTCGCACCCGTTTGAGATCCTAACGATTCTAATGCCTATACTAATGACTAAGGAACATATTGAATTGATTGACATCTATTATACGCGGGCAAACTTACAGACTTGTCCATATTTCATCGTTATTTTTTTAAAAACAAAATGGGGGGGGGGGCTATACTTACTACATATTGTGTTCTAATGACAGGTATCATTTTTAGCTTCATTATAATGATTAATGATGCGGTAAGGACGATGCGGACAGCTCACGGCCGATCTTTGTGGAACTCTCTGGGGGAGGCCTATGTCCAGCAATGGACGTCAACTGGCTGATGATGAAGGACGATGGCGTCAATCGAAGACACAATGCGGCACAATAAAATCTACAGAAGCATTCAAGAAGGCATGGTTGCTATTGGTGCTTATCTACTCTGTTAACTAGGTAGATACATATCTTATGTGATCAGGATAATATTATGTATATCTTTGTTATGTAGTACATAAACGCAACGCGGCACGATTTATTGCTTGGTTTCAAGAGGTCCTGCCAGATCAAGACCAACAAGTCCCAGACTAGGTTTGACTATGGAGTAACAAGAGGCCGTCCAGCTGGCAGAGGCATAGCCACAGGTTGTCGAAACAGTACCTATCAATCTCTTACTAGGCCACGCTCTTTGGGGCTACTTAAATATAAGAAGAAATGCAATTTTGTTAGTGACTTATGTCTAATTTATACATTTTTAAAATTTTAGAATGACACAAGTACAGACAGCAACAATAATTAAAATTACTAGGTTTCCTGAACAATAAGTACAGATACAGAACATTGATTTTTGTTGACTGTAGTATGGATGTCTATTGTGCATAATTTAATTAAAAATCTAGGCGTTATTTATTCAAAATAACGTTTAAAAGTTTTGCCTTAACAGTCAAAAGTTAACAATATCAAAATGCAGACTATGTACTCAAATCTAATCAGTTGTTTTTAATTTCAAAATTTGAAGCCAGAATCTGTACAACTGCAAGCTGAAAAAGCCGTTGTAGAGATTCGATAGAGGGAAGAGCTGCACAATATCCTGATGGAAAATCCAGTGTGGGAGCATGAGAATGTCATGGACAGAGTCAATCATTCAACGATTAGAAAAGAATTCTTCACTGAATTGGAA
>JALPQI010020733.1:0-14426 GCA_025490895.1 Thaumatotibia leucotreta | reverse complement strand
AAACCAATTGTTCAATTGTGTCAAGATGGGCATAGCGCTTTTCTAAACACCGCGCATATTTCGGCGCCACATCTTTGACAAAAGTTTATAGAATATAGCCAATGAACGCACCCTTAGTCAAATAACGCAACATGTGATCATCCGTCAAAAGTGTTTTTATTACGGAAATAGCCTTTAAAATATGCGTTTATCATTATACGAAAACAATTTTTATTCTAAGTTAATTAGTTTCAGAGATAATTTACACGGAAAACGACGTAAGTGATTTGTGGTCCTAAAATAATGCTACTTGTGCACATGCTTCGTTGTTTTACGTCGCTAACGGTGGCGCGCGCGCAATCGTAACATCAGATACGTCATTTTTCTCGGACATTTATTGTGTGTCGTATGTTGAATCAAAATTAACAAAAATGGAAACGGGAAATGATATCTCCAATGGTGAGTTATTTTAAATGCTATTTAGATATGTTTGTGCAAAACAAACGTATGTGCACTTACTGCTGTTTGGGTGCTAATTATTGCCATAAAATGACCCGTCGCATGTTCACATACGATATTTTTCTCCGGATAATGATATGTAAATTAAAATTTATTTAAAACTAATTTAATATATACTATGGTATGTTAAGCTATGAGTTTTACGTAAATTCCAGATTTTTTAAAGGGTGATCTTATGTTCACTTGCGCTTGTATTCTACAAAATCTTCATAGTCGCTTGTCAAGATGCTGCATTATATGACGGAATTGTTAGTGATGTACGTGCACTTACGTCATTTTATTAGGTCATAGTCTAACTTGCGTCGTTTTTAAAAACTTTAAATGCTAGAAAATACATATTAACTGTATAAACGTTAAAGTTTTTTTACGTTTTACTTGTATAGCATACCTACGTAATTGTATTAACACATTTTTAACCTAATTACTCTAACTTTTATTTTTTTACACACTGCAAACTTTTTCCTTAAAAATACAAGTACATTGAGTTTATACGTCTTACTTTAAATTTTATAAGCTGTTGCGGAGTTTTCGCGCATGCCATCTGATGAAGAAATACTTCGATGCCATACCCTGAGCAATTTAGCTTTGCAGATGTGCTAAACATCATCAACAAAGGAGTTGTTTCACACACCTCTTTCTCGGAAACGTTTTGCCTTCAATACAGATAGTATACCTAAAACAAAAATGCACCAGAAACATTGCGAGGACATTTGCTCAAGCTCATCAAATGTTTAACTTCGCTATGAGACATGTCTCCAGCTACATCTGTTACTTCAATGCCGTCCAGAGGTCATAAAAATGATACTACAATGCCTTCCCTAGGTGGTGAAAATGATGAATTATCTGTTCATGCTATTTTAAATGAGAGCCATGAATCGGATATAGACCAACCGATGGTCCTGAGAGGAGAAACAAGACAGTTACTTAAAGGGTCGAAATTATTGTCTCTAAATTTAACGAAAAGGCTTACTACCGCAGTATAATACCAAAGATGGAGACACAAAGCGTTATATATTCTGACCAAAACCTGAACTCTTCAACATTCTGCCTCTTGTTGGAGGGGTTATAGGATCGGCCGAATCACGAAACGTACTTCTATTGAAACTTATTTTCTTACACTTGCAATTAAATTTTTACATGACGTACCTCAAATCAATCAAGGAAGTACGTAGTTTTGGGTACCAGCGAACAATGATTTAAAGGGATTTCATACAAAATGTCAGGCTTCAGCCGGCGAAGCACCTTTCTTTTATTTTTAAACGTCGAAGTATGACAGACTTGAATCAATGAAACTGACTAGTAACATTTCTTTTTTTATTTCATTACAAGTTTAAGAAAATCACTATACAAGCTTCAGCCGGAAAAGGCTTGCAGGCTTAATATATCTATTCGGCCTGCAAGACCTTACTTCTCGGATTTTGTGGTAATGTACTATTCAATCTGATGAAGAAGATAACACAGTTTGTGAGGCCTGTAAAATGTAACACCCTTTTAAAGAGTGCAGTAGGCTTAGAACAGGATGAGTGCGACAATATGTGCCGCGAGATCTATCTCTAGTCTACTATCCATCCCTCTTTTATTCATATAGTTAGTAAAGATGGAAAATCTATCTCGCGGCGTCATACTGACATACCAATCATGTGCTAAGCATACAGGAATGTATAAGCTGGACTGTGAATGTGGCCTTTAATATGTTGGGCACACGAAGCGAAGCATTAGGATTGAAGGTGCTCTGCCGATATCAAGCACCCTCTACCGCAGTCTGTAGTCTGGGAACATGGCCATAGATAGAGCAAATAATTCTATAAAATTTGACAAGCCTCTGGTTCTCACTAAGGAGAAGATAAACGTTCCCAGAATGCTGCGCGAGCCCATTGAGATAATGTAATATCCAAACTTGAATAGGATAGAAAAAAGCTATTCTCTACCACCAGCTTGGGATTTTGTAGTTCATCTGATAAAGGAACATACTGATCGACTGTGAGGCTGATGAGTTTGACGTTAGGCTTTTTAGTACAGGCAGTATTATTTTCCAAATTAATTTGCAATTTAATGTTATTTAAAATTGTATGTTTTGGTTCGATGCATGTTGATTTTAATATTTTTTGAAAAAAAAAAATACGTCCCAGCGTCCCACTGAGTTTCTTGCTGGCTCCAAAATTGGGATACTTTCCTGACAATACAAAGGAAAAGATTTCTTCTCAGGTCCGAGTTGTGGGACTAGAACCGGCGTAGATAATTTATTTGTTGTCTTTATTTTAAAAATACCGTCTGTCTGTGGTCTACGAGTAGTATATATTGTATGTGGGCAGTTTTTTAATTATGGTCTTATTTTCATGGAGGTAGATGCATACAATTTCCTTCACTGTCACTCACCGTAAACCACGAACCCTGTAAAGTGTTCGAAACGTCGGGATGTAATTAAATTAATTAATATACGCGATATAATCTATTACTATACTTTTATTCCATGTAATGTAGAAAGTTTTATACTTTTAGAGACGCGACATAAGAATTAGGGCTCTTTATTTTTTATTGTTTAATTTGATGAAATGTGACTAGAATTCGAGGTATTCTATATTACTTTTGGTTATTATTTCAGATTACTAGTGAATTTTATTTTTGTTTATTAATATTCTTATTAAAATGATAATGTTGTTTAAAAATACACTTTTTTATTCTTTTATTTCGTATCGAACCCTCATTTATGAATATATTTTTGACCCCCAGCGGGTTTTGCTACACGCGATTGAGTTATTTATTTTAAGAATGGCCTATTTCTTGTAAATAATATCCTTTTGCTAGGGGCAATTTGATGATTTTCAATAGAAAAACGACCTATTGTTACATGCGTCATAGGATGCTTTGTAAAACAATGCTACATGTGCACTTGCGATACATACTCTTTCATCAAATAACGACGGATGACCACATAAGTCACCTAGTGCGTGGTAAAACAATGCCATATGTACACATGCGTTATACAATTTTCAAAAGTAATGTATTAAATAAGATGCAATATAAGACATTCAGTTAGTTTTGTTAACCAAATTACAAATGCAAAATTTCATAAAGTTTCCTTCAAAATTGAAAAAGTTATCCTCAAAATGCACTTACGCAATCTTTAAACCTCTCTCCTGAACATTTGACTTTTTGCAGATGTGGCGTTGTTTTACCAAGGGTACGAAACTTTGTTGGACCAATCACAACTATTTATAAATGGCGGTTTAAGTTTTTATAGGTTGATATTGAAATTCATTACCGTGATGGATTGAAGAGGGGGTGACACTTGTCAACTAAAATTCAGGACCGAATTTATAAGGCAATTTATTATGACGTGCGGCTTCCATGTTTTATTTGTTCGTAGTCTAATCATCTTATTAGTTATCTAGATGACTAGATAACTAATAAGATGATTATAGAAAACTGTTCGTAAGACAGCTAAGGATGGATGATGAGCCTTAGCTGTCTTACGAACAGTTTTCTAATCTACATAAGTTGCGGACTAACCCCCTTATTCATAAACGTCTGCTAACTTAACAAGCCGCTAATAATTGTTTGTCCCTTTTGCTCTCATGGACACAGCGTTACGACCGAAAGGGACAAACAATTATTAGCAGCTTATTAAGTTAACAAACGTTTATGAATAAGGGGGTAACTTTCTATCCGGCTCGCTCGCACCAATACGCGATTACGAGCGCTCGAGCGGGATAGATAGAAAGTCTGCGTTAATAGCGCGCGGGCAGCTCATGGCACGCACAAAGCTATAGACTAACCCCATGGTTCTAGAGTAGTTTAGGATTCGAATTGGTTACCTCTATTTTCGTGTACAAGTACAAAAGCCAACACAGCTAACTACTAACTGCCAATACGAGTAATTGGCGTTGGTACTAACAGGAATGCACATTCGTGTAACAATTGCTCCCCTGAGCCCAATTCGACGGTAAAGTCATCATCATATATATCGGAGCGATTAGAGTGCTCACAAATATCTGAGCAGGGTACTTAGACAAGTTGAGAATCGCTAACGCTTAATCGTCAATCGTAAACGAAAGGCAGCTAACTATCTTTGTCCCACTAATATGAAAGAGTGATAGAGAGGAAAACTACGATACTCTACTAAGCGTTAGCGATTGGCAACTTGGCTAACCATGCAGGGGAGTTTATCAAAAACTTGTAACTTGTAATACAAGTGGAAGTCTCGTTTTATCGACATTAATTAGATAAGGACTTTCACTTGTATTACAAGCAGATATCGGACAAATATGCGTCATTGTTCGCAATAATATGGACATGCCTCCAAAGTTGATTAAATTAATAATTAAACGAATAATTTCTTGAAATTCGATTTTGAAGCTTTAAGGTGACTTTTTATAATGGTTTTCATAGTTACCGGTGTCTAATAGGTAATTTTCTGAAAATGATTAATAGATTAATTATTCAATCAACTTTGGAGTCATGTCCATATTATTGCGAAAATGAAGCACATTTATCCGATCTCTGATTACAAGTTACAAGCTTTTGATAAACAGGCCCCAGGCCTCTATTGTAAGGCATTGGGTTAGAGTGAATGTTCAGACTGTATGAGCGTTTTCCAACTTAAATCTCGAAAACCCGATTCTTCCAGATCTGGACATGCTTGGGCTCATTCGAATCAGAATCAGGAGCCGATTCGATCCCAGTAATAAAAAATCGTGTCCCAAAATTTCTATACAAAATTTTAGTTTCCGTTACGCCACGGCCATAATAAGTTCATACAAAAATCGTGACGTAGTGGAAGTTTTTTTTTGGGACACAATTTTTTATTATCAGGATCGTATCGGCTCCTGATTCTGATTCGAATGAGCCCAAGCATGGCCAGATCTGGAAGAATCGGGTTTTCGAGATTTAATTTGGAAAACGCTCATATTATTTTGCACTGTGGCTGCTGCGGTCCAAAATAATATCTGAAATATATCAAAAATATATCTGTTGGCGATTATACCAGCTAGGTCTAGCCAAGATGCCAAACAATAGTATACGATAAGCGACAAGTGATAAATGTATGTGAATGACTCGTATAGAGAAGTGCACAAATAGATATGTAGGTTTCGAAAGAATCCTCTTTTACAGTGTGTCCCAGGGAGAGTGACCAGCGTCCTGGGACATACTGTATAAGTCATCCTGAACAACTTTTAAATACTATGGGACCAACAAGGAAACCGCGGAAAAAAAATGACCTTTTATGAACATTTTTGTTGCGTCTCCATAGTGTGAAAGGTCGGCTTTTTTTCCCAGTTTCTTTGTTTGTCCCATTGTAAAAGTTATTGAGTATGATTTATACAGTGTGTCCCAGGAAGTTGGTCACTTCTCCCTGGGACACTATATAAATATGTTACGACTTTCTTATTTCACAGAATTAAAGTGCACTGGGATATATTTTTGAGTATTTTTATGTAGTGAGTGAGTTCAAAGGAAAAATAAGGTGTAGGTATCTACACCTATACCTTATTTTTCCTTTGAATGAACGAAAAGTCACGTGACCATTTCTATACATTATCATGATCACGTGACGTAACGCTTATCGTATACAATTGCGGAATGGCGCCTTGGATAGGTCTACTGCAACTTGACGAACGTCAAAGCAAATTACGAATTGATTGCCGTGTAGGTATGTCAAGTCAACATAGCGTTTGGTTGTCAACTTGTCTCGCCATATTGTGATTTTGTGCAAGTGAGCAATTTCAGATGGTAATTAATGAACGACCCTGGCCTAGTTATAGAGATACGATATTTTGCTGAAAGGAGGATTTATTATGAGTGAGTTTCTTGTACTCAAACATTTTCTGAAAATTACTTGCTACGCAAGGGAATCTAACTAACAATTTGAAAAAATCTAACAGAAATGCGCTTAAAAATTATTATTTATTATTCTAAAAGTAATGACTAAAAAATAAAAATTCTAACATTTTTGATAAAATTAAAAAATACAGTTGTTCACATTGCTAAAAATTGAGAATATCTATGAATGCAGTTTTACTCGCTATTGAAAATAACATAACGTCAACAATAATTAGAGTATAACAGTTAACGAACAATATTTAGGGTGGGTTATGGGTATGTACTTTCCCATCATGGCCATTATTTCCGGACACTCTTTACATTGTTGCTCAGTATCCAAACCGTTTTAGGCTTACCGTGACACTAGGTTTATGAAATTGGTTACCTCTGACCTATCCTCTCACTGCCAGACTCAGATAATCCAGAGTTGACGCCCAATTTTCTAAATGCCAACCAATCTAGCTGATGGATGACGAAGCTTGAATTTGAAAACAATCAATGCGTTAACATTTTGCTATGCGCGCCGATTCTACGTAATAATAACATGTCCAACCAAATTTTATTTTAATAAGAACTTTTTCAATCTCCGGTTTACAGATAAATTTTAGGTCTGTCCTTATTTATTTTATTAAGGACTGATTTTTTAAATATCCAGTTAGCAGATAAATATTAGGTCTGTCCTTTTTTGACGTATGACTTGAGAGAAGGACAGTGATCATTTTAATTCCTCCTCATTATCATCATCATCAGCCTATGATAATAGTCCATTCCTGGACGTAGGCCTCTCCTATTAACTATGCGTATAAACGCATTAGGAGATAAATAAGAGATAAATTCCCATAATCGCCACGCTGGGTAAGCGGATTGGCGATCGCAGTAATGTGTCCATTATGATGACGCTGCTGCTCATCATCAATTTTTTAACAAATAGTGGTCAGTGACACTTCAATCCCTTAGTCGGCTCTTACGACACCCGCAGGAAATTAATTCTTGCCTCTTGCCGCTCGCGTCAATTTCCTTATTTCTGAGTGTCGTGATTCCCCTAGGCAGAAATCAATTTTTCTTCAATAATTCTTCTCCATCCGTCTCTATCTTTGGTTTATGTTAAAATAGTATGTGACAAAATTTCCCTCAATATGTACTACATCATTTGTAACTCATTTCAATACGTACACCATGATAGATTGGCATTCTTTTCATAATCATTTACCACCATCAGCCTCTTTCCGTTCACTGCTAGGTGTGTAAGACTCGCCTTTTAACTATGCGCTTCGACGTATTAGAAGTTAGGAGGCAAATGCCCACAATCTTATTAGTCCACCATGATAACGTCGCTGTCCATCGTTAATCGTCTATAAATGAATATTCATTGACATTCCATGAATAGTTAACTCTTACAGGAAGATTTGGGGTGGTGACAAATGTAGTATTACTACATGAGGGCCTTGAGAGAGCCTACCGCTGCACTACCGAACTTCGACTTCCGCTAAAAGAAATAAATAAATATCATGGGACATCTTACACAAATTGACCTGGTCCAACGACGGTAAGCACATTTAAAGCTTGAGATCTGGGTGCCAAGCGACAACATATATACGAGTAAATACATAGACACTATAGACAGCCACGATAAAGGAACAAATATTTGTGATAAATAAAAACACAAATAATGCCCTCGCCGGTTTGAACCCGAAACCTCCAGCTTCGTAGGCAGGATCTCTATCAACTAGGCTACGGAGGCTGACAAAATTCGAGAATTGGTCTCTGCCAACTGGCATCTTTAAAATTCATAAATTTCGAGGATGTGTCTCTTTCACTCCAATGACATTTTGAAGATGGCAGTTGGCTTTGAAATTCGTAAATTTCGAGCAATTCTCTAATGACGTCTTCGTTGGTAGGTATGACACCAACGAAGGCGTCATTAGAGAAATGCTCGAAATTTACGAATTCCTAAGTTCACAATACATCCGATGAAGAAGATAGCATAATTTTACGAAAAAAAAACAGCCTTTTCTTCAATTAATAAAGACGTCTTTCAACGAGTAATTTCATCGATAAAAAGTAGGTACTCAATAAAACTGTTCCTTTCTCTGGAAAGGCTAATAAATAGAAACCACCTAACTTCTCGATTGGAAACGACTTACTATGATTGCCGCATTAGAAATGTGAATGAAATTAAATTAAATTACCATAAATAACGTCGCTTGGAGAGTTTGAGAGTTAGAGTGGGGAAAAAATAAAAGTACAAATCAAAATATTTAGTTAATAAATAATTTGATTTATGTTTTCACAATTACTTCAACATTATTTTTGTTACACGCTGTATGCAACAGAGCAAAAACAAGTTACTTAAAAGAACGAAACACGACTTTGTTGTCATGCTGTACGGTACATATTTATCTACGACGGCATACACAAGATCCAAGGAAATACCTTCGATAACTTAAATGTCGGATGCCGGAAATATCTACTGCGCTACGTCGAAAAGTATAAATTACTTTGGCAATACTTACTGTAAAGCTGCACACATACTGAGCCAACCAAAAGAGAATTTTCTGCTTTAAAGTATCATTTATTACATATGAGTGACGGACAAAAAGTGCGGGTGACGTCAAACCGCTTATAGAATGATTTATTTTTAAATAGTATTCTTGGTTTTCATAAACAATTCTCAGTTATAATTTATCAACCTCTTTATTGAAATGATATCGCTACTTGAAATAAGTAAGTACGTCTTTGTCCTAACAAAATTTAAATAGGTAATCGTACCATACGGTAACAAGTTACGTGAAATTTATTTTATTCACTGCATCACCCTATCACCTGTATTTTATAATTTCATGATTTTGTTTACGATTATTTTGTTACTTCATTCATACTACTTCATTATTACATGTTACACGGACGTTTAATTATACAAACATCATTCTGTGTGCAAGACTACGTCATTTTGACGTCACCCGCACTTTTTGTCCGTTGCCTGATTATGACATTACAAGCAGAGGTGGAATAAAAACGTACCGGGATACATGGGACACCCTGCAGAAGCACAGCAATATAATTAGGTAAATATTAGCTGTGCCCGCGACTTCGCACGCGTATTGTTCGGTGATCTGTGTTGTACATTTTCAAATGTATGTCCAGTAAATGGGGTTCTTGGAATTGGTCCTTTGAATTGTGATATCGACGGTAGAAAGGCTAATTGACTTAACCGACATTTTATGAACTTTACAGAAGAGCCGTTTAAAGTTTTATTTTTTAGAAAAAAAATCGCTACAAAAAAAGTAACAGGTATATTGAAACGCAACTGCCATCAAATATTCAAGATATAAAGGCGCATACTTTGGTTCCTACCTTGATAAAATTAGTTTATTATGTCTCGAAATAAAGGTCGCAGTTTAAGCGATTCTTTAATGGAAATAAGTGGCGATTCTAATTGACTTAATGACACACACTCATTGAAAAACGGATTGCTTAAATCTCAGGAATTATATGAATATGATTAAACATGGTGGTTGAAGCTCGGATATTTAGAGACTAAGGTATAATTACTCTGCAGGTCTAAAGAAAACAAAATGAATGAAAATCGTTTTTCTCAATTTTTATTGCTATATAAAGAAAAATATTTGCTTCTAATAACATTATATACAATAGGTAGGTAGGTACTTAAATATGTATTTAAGTACCTACCTATTGTACAATGTACATGTACCTATTGTACATGGCTCTCTACAATGTTGTAGAGAGCCATGACCAAGGAACAAATATTTGTGATAAATAAATACACAAACAATGCCCTCGCCGGGATTCGAACCCGGAACCTCCAGCTTCGTAGGCAAGGTCACTACCAACTAGGCTACGGAGGCTGACAAAGAAAAACAAATCAATTGCGACTTGTTTTTTTTAAAGTATTCTCACAATAACTATTACACGTAAATTATAAAATATTAGTATGAGGTAGAATCCGAGGTAGAATCCCATCTCGAAAGTTGGTGAACTAGGTTTTATTTATTTCTTCGGTATTTGACATTTAATATTTATAGTTTATGAAACAATTTATCTACGAGTAACAAACTTGATCAAATCGTCTCCAATTTACCGGACAAAATAGTGTCCGTCTAAAACCTTTCTATTTTGGTTCGGTAATATTATTATCGTTTCCACAAACGATTGTCATCTTAGATAAACCACCTAGTGGCAATTAGGATTCAAGCACGTGTCTAGGCCTCCAAAGGATTCCTTTATCCTCCACAGACCTTACTCTGCCTTTGACCCATTTGAGTCAAAGGCTTGGTATGAGGTGTCATTCAGGGGAATCTGGGCGTAAATCGCTGACAAAGTGCAAATTGGCTTCAACATAGAATACACGATACAGGAATTTCAAAATGACAATAGGTACTGTAGACTGCGCCAACTCTCAGTTACTCGAACTTTGACTTACTTATAGCCGAATCATAAATTATACTATTCGAACGCTGGCGTTTTGTTATTTGCTGTATGCGAATAATTCAGTTCAGTTTAGTTATTTATTTCAGAAAACATTATGTATGAAACATATGTTTAAAACATAGTTATCTACATTTCATATTAAGCTAAGCATTTCATTTTATAATGTCATCATTACAATAATAACGTGCGTGTTGAAAAAAACCTTCCTTGTGCTTGTATATGTCGAAGGCGGATTGTATAATCCGCCGTATTACAATACGCCTAGCCGTATTACAAAACAGCCCTGTTTTGTAATACGGCGGATTGACGACTAGCCGGATTGAATACGGCTAAATGAAAATCAGGCGGATTGTGTTCGACGCCAAACGTTATTCAATGCGGCTAGCCATATTGTAATACGGCGAATCATGAGCCGCCGCTTTGTCAGTTTTTGGTTCCCATTTCTGACACTCGCGGCGTTGCCTGTCATAACAACAAAAATGGCG
Source organism: Thaumatotibia leucotreta (assembly GCA_025490895.1). Lineage (NCBI taxonomy): Eukaryota > Metazoa > Arthropoda > Insecta > Lepidoptera > Tortricidae > Thaumatotibia > Thaumatotibia leucotreta. Next base: position 3,174 of record JALPQI010020733.1, on the reverse strand, counting down.
TCGTTTGCCGGGAGTGTTGTTGTGAATTTACAAGTCAATGGTGGAATAAACGACGAAAAAGTCTTAAATATGTGCGAAAACAGTGAATTTAAGAAAAACTTTGATGAACAACTAAGCAACTTCTATAATTCTCAAAGCGGAACGTTAATAAAACCCTGGACCAAAGAGAGAGTTTTTGAGGTTATAGATCACATAAAATCCGCCAAAGTAGCCATGAATGACGGTGTTCGGCGGAATGCTACCCAATATTACTGGTATAGTAAATACGCGGTGAATTTGATTTAATCTTTAAAAAAGTAAACCTCTGGTCCACTCCGCACCGCGAACTTGGTCACTCCGTACCAAATTCGATGGTGTGTTCAGCGGTCCGCCGACATTATTATTATTATTGACGGTGCGGTCGGTTCGATGGTTTTCCACAGGATTTGGTGCGGTCCGCACCAAGTTCGCTCGTGTGGATGGCACCACCGCACCGTTGAGCGCTTTACTTGTAGGTAATTAATTAAAAGTAAACAAACAATTCGTAAATTTTCCAAGCAATTCAGTAAATGCATGAGAATTCATGCGAAGATATGTACGAAAATCTTCGTCATCGAAGTCTCTAATACGTCGCATATGACTATATGACTCTCTGTCTTTTAAATAACATTTTGCCCATTGTTTTCTTTTTTTTCTGTTTATTAATAGGTGTTGTAGCGACGATGGTTGCCAAAACTAACGCGATTTTAGCTTTTTTGGATAAAATCGGAGGCATATCGACATGATCACTGTCTAGTAGCACGAAAAGTACTGGACCGTTTTTGAACGGTGCGATAGTGTGGCGAGTCGAGCGCACGTACGGAGCGGACCAAGTTCGCGGTGCGGAGTGGACCATATTCGAACGTCTGTTAATACTTTACTGTTCGAGTAATACCCACGGAGCAGCATTTAGATACTTTGATGGAAATTCACAAAGTAAGTGGCCACGGTGGGCGTGATAAAATGCAATATATTATGCTATATTAATAAATATGATTAAAAAGGTTATTGTAGTAAGATCTTTCTTATTAAAAATGTTACATTTACACATGTTTTTTGATGGCTGTATCTTGTGAATCGTAATTTAAAAATAACTGATACCTACCATAAATAAGTATCTAATGTTGGTTACTTAACAATTAAGAAGATTATTTTTGTTCGATTTTTCTTTATATGTAAAAATGTTGCAATTTCCACATTGTATTATTTTGTAAGTATGGTCACCCTACAATCGAAATAGTTTTTCAATACGGCTAAACGTGGGCCGTCATATTGAAGAACGTATCGGAATGACAATCCGGCTAATCGTCAATCCGCCGTATTACAAAACAGGGCTGTTTTGTAATCCGGCTAGTCGTATTGTAATACGGCGGATTTTACAATCCGCCTGCAACATATACATAAAGTTATAGTTGTACCATGCATAATGTTATTAAAAACGCCAAAAGAACAAAAACTAATAATCAAAAATATTCTAACTCCATATGAAATTATGAATAACTGTTGGTGAACCTTTAAATAAAATAAAATAAAATAAAATAAAATATGAAGTAGGTATTCAAAATAGCCTATGTAAGTCCTGCATTTCTTGTTAACCTGATATCACAAAATTTTCATGCGAAAATGGTTACTCCTCATTAATTACGGTGCGTATCGATGTTTCATTTTGTCAATCTATCGATTATTAGTATGATTTAAAACGGGAAATTTACCTAAATTGTAATTTTTGAGCACGGAGCATTCCAACATTTGGATGTCGATTCGATTTCATTTAGGGAGTCGAAGATTATCACTCTGCCTTGTGCATTATATACTAAATGGCTGTAAATATTTACCTAAGAACGAATTTATACACACACATACATATAGCACTCATTTCAGTACTCGTCGAAATTATATCTTAGTAGTACGCGACCGCGTTGTAGACTATTTAGCTACTTAAAACTCAAAAATCGCATCATGGGCGCAAGATCATATAGGTAACTTGCTAGTGCTACCCACGAAGTTGATACGGGCACATAGTGATATAGTCTTCGAAAATCGTTTAAAAACAATATTAATAAACCTCGCTTGTTACACCATCGAATAATTTGTCTCGGCACTAAGTGATCCTAAATCATAAAATACCTACATAAAAATGTTTTTATGATGTATACTCGCATGATGTTCTCATAAATCTTTGTAAGGGGTCTCCCTCGAGATCTCTAACATCGTTTGTCCTAAAATCACTAGCCCGAACTGTTTTGCACTAATGGGCATTTAATTAGCCCTATCGATCAGTTGCAATAACACTCATTTTCCATAATGTAATGATTGCCCTAAAACTCACTTGCCCAAATCATTTTTTACCATAACTGTTAAAAACCCTAATGTTATTTTGCATATTCTTCGAAATCCCTAATAACGTTTCACCTCATGTCATTTAGCCTAAATGTTGTTGTCCTAAGAGACAGAAGCCCTAGCGATCAATAGCCATAACAATATTTATTCATAATATCGGTAATGGTTGCATTATTTTTTTTTTCAATTTTAGATGGATATGGGCTCCTAAATAAAATTTGGTTTTGGTCAAAATTACTAATGAATGGGGACTAAATCTGCAGTGAGCGAGCGAAGCGAGCGAACAAAACCTTCCGGGGCAGATCCGACTCGGATAGGTTAGGTTAGAAGTCTTATACGTTATTTTTTTTTCGCAACCCATAAAACTTTTCCCCAAAATCAAAAATGGCCGAGATATTCGACCACAAATTAAAAAAAATATATTTCACACAACATTTATTGTAATTTTGTTCACCAAAACCAAATTTTATTTAGGAGCCTATATCTTGGTAATTATCAAGTTTAAAGAAAAGTTGTCCATACAAAACATGCTTTTTTTAGCGTCCTCTATACGATAGCATAAAAAATACGTGTTATAATGACACCACCCCCAACAAAAAATTTCCTGCGCCGCCTTTGCTATACTCTGACCCGTCAGGCCAGTAGCTTACAAAATATAGGATAAACTACAATAGGCCATACAAAGTTAGGAAATACGATTATTAGGATTATCGATAATTAGGCTTACTGACAATTATGATAGTACATGTCTATTATTGCATATAACGTTAGGATGAATAATTGATACAGAAAATGATGATTAGGATATAACGCATT
>JALPQI010020732.1:0-21747 GCA_025490895.1 Thaumatotibia leucotreta | reverse complement strand
ACATACAGCGTGGGTATTTGATACGGGCGAATATTTAATCCATTTAAAATATCTGATCTTACGAGTCGTATAAAATAATCATTTTGTTAAATTTTGTTGTTAATTGGGTCATTGTCAGTCCGAAAAACAAAAGTTGTCTTGGTGGTCAAAAGTTAACAACTTTTATAAATTTATGTTAAGATTTGATTGTACAGGGCTATAGACCGGGGAATCTAGTTGTACCGTAAATTGTTTTATCCCAAAATGAGTACAGGAATTCCTTAACTTAAAATATGTCCACCGAAAAGACGATAACCTAAATCTAACAATGACCCAATTAGGTGTAATGATTTTTCTAAAGTGCAACCCAGCAGCAATGTATGCCGGCCAACTGACATGGCACTCGTATGACGTTTAGATACTTAATGTGGCTACCTGTGGATGCAATACAAATACATTGCGTGCTCGATTATTTTGTATGAAAAAAAAAACCTTAGTTTCCTAAAGAAATTTATGTAAACAGGTTCCCTAGGTCCGATAGTAACCGCCACTAAAATATTCGCCCGTATCAAATACACACGCTGTATAAGCGGCACCATTGGAATTGTGAACACAAATGACAGATGTTTGTTTACTACCAGTGTATTTTTCCTTAATTTGGCCATAAAGCAGTCAGAACCAGAGAATCTGGCGGAAAGTAATACAGGGCCTATAAATACTCCGGATGGTAAGTTTGCTTTACGGGGCGCTTAATACGAAATAGTGGAAGTAAATAACGGGTTGATTTATAAAGACAGAGTGCTATTTAGTGTCGGCCATTCATTAGGCGTGGGAACAGGGTTGGTATAGGAGTAAAGAGGTTGCGAGACGTACTGTTAATATTTTTATTTATTTTATTTTGTTTATTCAAACAGTGTATATTGTGTATGACAGTATAAGTTAAAGCACTGTACAATTTAAACTACACAACAACAGCAAAACAAAATTATGATAAACCACTATCATTCATTACCTCGCAGTACTTCAGACATACGCTACACACATTTGCCCATCGGCTTGCGAACAGATCACATTCTGGTGTCCACGACAGATCTTTGGCAAGCCACAGTACGCGTCGTTGGAATCGCAATAAGGCTTTGGTTTCCATAACATTGCTATTTTTTAAATATGATTCTTGAAATGTTAGCAAATTTCTATTCTATGCCGATGTCACTCGATGCTCACTGGCAGGGTCGCCATGTTAGTTGCAAAAATGGATGAACTTATTCCAGAACTGGCCATCCGATTTCACAGCACGGGGTTTAATTAGGTGGCCCACGTATCACCAACTTATATTATTATATATTTGTATTTAGTGATTTGTTGACACTTGGTATTCGTATAGATGGTATAGCTACAATTTATCTTCAATTTACAGTATCGAGATAGTCACACTCCAAGTGACTTATGACGGTCACGCATTTATCGTTTATCGTGCTACTCGTTACTTTTATACTGGCTGACTTGTTAGAACCTGACCGCAACAACGACAAACGAAAAACACTAGATTATCATAAGACTACAAAAGTCAACGGCCACAGTTATACAAATCGCTAATTACTTATGCCGTGAGGGCCGTAGTTTCACAAAGGACAAGCCGGGACGTGAAATGAAGGCTCGCAGAATTCGTGGTCACTCAAATGTAGGGTTACCATCATATACATTGCTGATTTAGGACAGAAAAACAAAGTGCCGTTTCAGAACGAAGAAATAAACATGCATTGTCACTGTCAACCAATGGAAATCCTAGGCCACGGTGAAACTATATCATTGTGATGTAATAGCTGTAGAAATTTGTTACTACTAGTCATTTTGACACGGTTCTATAGAGATATGGGGTTGCAATTGGTTGAATGTACTTAAGGACCGAGGGGGAAGTTTTCGAAATTTTCTGCAAAAACAGTAAAATATTCATACTTCATAGACGCTTTAGGAGGTAAATGCCCATAATTACATGCAGGGTAAGCGGATTGACGATCGCAGTAATGTCGTCCACTATGATGACGCAGCTGCCCATCATCAATCTTCTAATCAAGAATGGTCAGCGACACTTCAATTACTTAGTCGGCTCTTACGACACCCGCGGGAAGAGTTGGGATGGTGACAAATGTATTCTTACTGCCGTCACCACACGGGACTGAAATAGGCTGACGATATATTATGTACCTATATGGTTTTGCCGTGTGGTGACGGCAGTAAGAATACATTTGTCACCACCCCAACTCCTCCTGTGGGTGTCGCAAGATCGACTAAGGGATTGAAGGGTCACTGACCATTCTACAAGATTGATGATGAGCAGCGTCATCACAGTGGACCCATCACTGCGATCGCCAATCCGCTTGCCCAGCGTGGCGATTATGGGCATTTAGCTACCTCCTAATGCGTCTATACGCATAGTTAATAGGAGTGGCCTACGTCTAGCAGTGGACTAACATAGGCTGATGATGATGATGATGATATGGTTTTGTGAATAAATACGGGAAATCCTGACGTGTGGTGCCCCTATTTAAACGTTACAAGGGACTGACGCCAGACGCCTTGTACCGTCGTCAAACGGGTATTAATCTCTAGTGGGAATTATGGTGCTTTTGTAAAGCGGTAACGTATGTCAAGTTACCGTATCTCAACTTAGCATTAGGTAGGTACAGCCTTAAAACTAATATCAGACTGAAACATAACATTTGGTATTAATAGTGGAAAAAAAAATTAATTACTTTTTTAGGTACCTAGTCGTACTACCGAACGTAGATATAAATTGCAATTTAATATTGGATAAAGCTGAAGACGAGGCTCCAAATCCCATCTCGGACGCTGGTGAAATTCGTTTTTTTTTTATTGGTACCCAAGGTTACGGCATCTATGTGTGTGACACCTAATATATGTATTATAATAAAACAAGAGACTATAACTGTTCTCGTCATGCTTCATTGGGGCGGGAATCAAATTGCTATAGCTTCTGTATAGCTTATTTACCTCCCACTGCTGGGCAAAAGCCTCCCTTCTCTTCCTCCAGTCGTCTCAATCAAGTGCCAGTTCCATTCACTCCCAAGTGGGAATCTAATTATCATAACTAAAATCAACCTTTTATTTTAATGAACGATATGAACGTTCAAGTAATTTAATAAGTATTGGCAAAGTCTCAAGACCTAGTTCCCCTGACATTGGGGCCATGCAAACCAAAACTTGAACCAAATGTCATATCCAACTAATACATGCAAATTTATTCTTGCTGTTACGTTATCTACAAATTCATGAGAAAAGATTGGTATGCAAACATTTTAAGGTGAATATTGTGAAGTATTGAGTTACAGGAACGCATGCTAAAGTTTGTGTAGCAGTTTTATTTGGAGTAATGCCAACTTGGTGAGGTAAACAGGAGAGGGGTAAAAGTTAGTGTTTCAATATAAGTTAGGGCTTCAAAATGCGTTATCGTGCGTTTTGTTCTAAATGTTGTTTGTGAAGAAAATGTCTGTAGCTGAGATGCGGTAGTTACCATTATTTTAAAATCTATGGAAAAGTAGAATAGGCAAGAAAAGAAGTTAGAATAGCGATCCTCGCCAGAAAAAACTGAGAAAATCTACTTATTTACTTCGCTCCTTTTGTTTCGTCCATAGCGACCTAACCTATCCTAAACTTTTGATAAGCAATTGTAAAACTTAATTTGATTTCGGTAGTAGGTAGGAAAGTTTTAGGTAGATGAAAATGAGGTTCCACTTAACAACCCTTTTCAATTCAGTTTTAAAACGCAGAAAGATATAAAAACGTTGATTACCTATGCTAGAATGCAGACACATGTAAAATGAAAATTAAAATCAGAATTGTAAACATCTAACTTGCAAATAGTTGTTGAATTGAATAAATAGAAAACACGTAAAAGAATAACTGTTAACAATAAATAACGTTTTCTCAAACTTGCTACGGAATGTTGATGTTACTTACTTTAAATTGAACCCGGAAATACTATGTTTCCGGTTTCATATGCTAAGATGATATGTAAAGAGATTTCATGTATTTATTTCACACCTAGGACTGCAAACAAACTGTCTTTTGTTTTGAAACGTCAAATTATGACGCTAGGTTTTGACATTCAGCCAAAGAAAAAAAATAACCTTAGAACTAATGTCTATACCGCCAGTTAAAAGGATACCTCAAACAGATTAAAAAAAAAGTTTGGCGCAAATGTTTTTTTTAATGTTTTACGATACTGTACTATGGTTTATTTACAAATGAAATAGTATGGTTCGACGAAATCAGTTCGTTTTATTTAATGGCAAGTGTGAGAAAAGCATTGTACAAAGCTCGGCGAGAAACAGGGTTACAGGCCGCGTATCCCTATCAGTGGCCTATTTCACCATAATTACAATTGTGACAATTGTAAAATATCACTGTTACTGACGTCACAGGCCTCCGTAGGCTACGGCTACCGCTTACTGTCGGACGGTCCATGTGCTTGTTTGCCACCAACATAAAATTATTACTAATAACGTTATTATATCGTTAATAAACTACTTTTTATTTTCCAAAACCCGTGACAATTGTCGCAAGGTTTAGTACAATTTTCATTAATTCTTGACATGAGGTTCGGCTTATGTCGGAATTTCGCTACAATTGTCGTGTTTTTGTGACAATTGTAATTTTGCTTCGCATAAAAGTAGCTATTTACTGCTGATTTATTAAAGTTCCTGCACTAATTTTTATGCTGGTGGCAAACAAACGCACGGCCCTTCCGATGGTAAGCGGTAACTGTAGCCTATAGACGCTCCCTATTGGAGAAACCGTAGATTTACAATTGTAGGACTTGTCAATGTTGTGAAATTGGGGCCGGCCTCAGTTCCTTCGGCCAGATATATCTACTTGGCCTGTAATCCTTCGTTTCTTGTCCTCTATAGTAATGTACTATTTCGTACGCTTTCTGTTTTCCTGTTTAGATCGGTATGTACCTAGTGCAAGATGACTGTTCAAAAGTTACCCGCATAGGTATAGGCATCGATACTTAGGTACATCACTAGCTAGAACGAACGCATATGTCGGCAGACGAATAAAAACGCTGCTTTATTTTGAGGAAAATCACTAGTTCAGCCTTTTTGCCTATCTCGAGAGTAGTTACGTAAGTTAGTTTCATGTGCTTACTTTTCTAGTGAAAAAATGCGAAGTAAGTAAAACTTATCTATGGTAGATACTTAATGCGGAAAGTCGTAAATATTTCAATACCAGGGGGGCTACCACGATCTAATAATGCGATTCAGTTTACGACGATCTGAATCGCGATGTGTCAGTTCCATAAATAGGCATAGTTTGCAAATGGTTAAACATAAAAATAAAATACACTCCCTGAAAATGTATATCAATTTATAAGCCCGTAATCTGTATTGCTCGAAGTGATACTACATAATAACAGAGAAAGCAACGTAAAACACCAATCACTCTTGGCAATTAATACGGGTCAGGGTGGATTTTTTTCATAGAAAAGAATACAAGCAGATTTGAAATACTTTTTCAAAACATTTATAGTAGGTACAGGTCAAATCTTTTTTTAAATCATGCAGGTAGTATTGGCATTTCCCTGAATTTATCATTCAAAAATAACTAAAAATTTACGTTAGATTGGTTTATAGAGACAAAAAAGTGAACGTTTTATAAATCACCGAAAATGTATGATAATTCGAGTTTTTTAATCATGACTTGCAATTTCCATATCTACGGAGTCGTCTGACAATAAAGATTAATTTTTTGGATTGGATGAAAAATTCAGGGAAATTTCAATACAATCTGATGTCGAAAACGGTCCTACTTTAATAAAAAAATATGTATTTAATAAAATACAAGTAATCAGCATGTTTCTAGTATTTTCTATGAAAAAAATTACCTGACCCGTATTCATTCACTGCGAGTGTACTTCAACTGAAAGATAACTGAAAACTCTCTACTGAAAAGATAAAAATCGACATAAAGTACGAGGCGACCTTGTTACGGAATGGACATATAGGTTGTTTTCCTGCAAATGTACGCTAAATGTTATTGGCGCCGGGCCTGACGCGTATAAAAGTTCGCCAATAATTGCCACCGAAGTTTTAATCGATCACACAAAGTTATGACGTTCGACATTGCTCAGTTTTGACGTTTCAGGCATTCATTCATTTTTTACGATGACAGGCTTAAGTAAAAGCGAAAGAATATTTTTCTTTTTTTTTTTATAAATATATTTTTGTACGCTCCAGACCAAAACTCCAAATGCTACGATATATCTAATGGTGACCCAGAACTTCCAGCTTCGTAGGCAGGGTCACTGCCAACTAGGCTACGGAGGCTGACAAATTTAATATGAAATAAGAGATGAAACAAAAAGAAAAGGATATTTTTAGGGTTTTTTGTCGTAATGTTGAGGAACATTTCACTTGGCTGGTTTTTACAGAGCCATATTGCCGTTAATAAAGAACAGGCACCTGAGGCTTTTTGTTTAATAAAAGTAAAAGGTGAGGGGAAGATAGCGGTGTACGGTGGCTTCAATTTGTTGATTAAGGGAGAGGACGTCCTTATCATTGATCTCAGTATTGCTGAGGAAAATACTTTGGAAAAATAGAATAAACTGATTTTTAGGGTTCCGAACCCAAAGTGTAAAACGGGACTGTAATTCTTAACCCACTTATTCAAAAACGTCTGCTAACAAGGCGCTAATAATTGTTTGTCCCTTTCAGTCTTAACAATGTGCCCATAAGAGCAAAAGGGACAAACAATTATTAGCGGCCTTTTGTGTTGGCAGACGTTTATGAATAATGGGGGCAAGTCTCCAATGTCTGTCAGCCGTATCTCTTAAACCGTGATAGTTAGGCGGTTGAAATTTTCACAGTTGCTGTATTTTGTTGCCGCTATTACAATAAATATACAAAAATATAACAAAATAGATATTTAAGGGGTCTCCCATATAAATTACGTGATTTTTTGTGATACCCTGATCCCTTCGTGCGCGAGGCCGACTCGCACTTGGCCAGCTTTTTTTTAATATTCTGTACGTACATATTTACATGCCCTATTGTTCGTCTTTCAAAAAGTTTAACTTACAGATGGATCGACATCGAAAGCACGTGAAAGTGAATGAGAATTGAGGCTATGTACTTGACTTAATTATAATTAAGTTTACTCCATTAGATATATTTTTCGATTACTGATTTTTCCACGTGTATTTTTGGAATATTATCCTTAATGAAAACACATTACTACAATTGTTCATGACTTTATAAAATGTCAATTATCAATTTTTATTTATTTCTTCATTTTATATCTATGACATGAATATTTGAGATATCAATAAAGTGGGACTAAATATTGCATAGCCATATTATTCAATTATTTACGAAATTTGTATTTTTTTTTCATGTAAATGTGTCCTTCCTCACAAATTAAAAAAAAAGTTACTGAATTAGTTGTTTAGTTCTATGTAATATAACATCCCTCGCTCTTTACTCTTACCTCGCTCTTATTCATAATATTTACATTGATCCGACGTCGGTATCTTAGCAATATAAAACGCCTTTTATATTCAAAGATACACAAAAATCATCATCAATCAATGTTTCATAAGAAACGTCCCAAATGAAGAAAATCTAAACCGAACTTATAAAGACGACGTGGAATCCGCCATTTGAAACTCTATTGAAAGACGAAAGAGTTAAGAATTGCTTAGATTATAAACATCGTAATAAATGTTTATTAATAAAGTTTTTATGTATATTATCAAGAGTATTTTGAAACAATTTAACAGGGTTTAAGTTGTTTAAGTTACATAAAACATTGATTAATTCGTTCTAAATATTTAAATTATTACCTATTTTAAATTCATTGCACAGTTACACGAAAGTACATATAATTGACCTACTCTTAAATTTAAGTATTCCACTAGTGGATCTTAGGGACAAACAAAAATGCTGGATGATTATTTAAGTAGATAGACAACATTGATAAAACATGTAATAAAATATTGTAACTATAATACCTTTGTAATGTTTTGTCAGCCTCCATATCTGTTGGTAGTGACCCTGCCTACGAAGCTGCCTCCAGCTTCCGGGTTCGAATCCCAGCGAGGGCATTATTTGTGTCTTTATTTATCACAAATATTTGTTCCTTGGTCATGGATGTCTATGTATTTATGTACCTATATGTATCTATTATATATGTCGTCGCCTGGTATCCACATCACAAGCCTTAATTGAGCTTACCGTAGGACTAGATCGATTTGTGTAAGATGTCCCAAGATATTTATTTATTTATTGTTTCATGACAACAGTATTCCTTAGAAATAATGAACACAAAATATTTTGTTTGTCATCTTACCTAATAACATTCGTGATTAAAATGTTTCGCTCTGCCTTCAACAACAATTAAGGGAATAACCGGGTAGTAAACAACATTTTTTCATAACAAGCCAAAGCAAGCCTGTCCTAAGCAGAGATAATGAAACGTATAATCACTGAATAATGAAATTATCCTCGAACATTCTTCGTAAGCATGGTATTCACTGTTACCTCCTAAACCCACTTTCAAAATTTTCGTTTTCAGTAGACACTAGACTTATCCAAACGGTGAAAACAAAAAGGTAGGATGGAAATGGGAGGCTAGTTTTCATGCGTAATCGTTTATTTTAATGCATGAACACCTCAAGGAAGCATTGCTGTATTAGAAAACGTATAGGTACGAGCCTGGTAAATGTTTTAGACGAGGGGCCCGTTTCTCTTACGCTTGTAACTTGTAATACAAGTGGAAGTCTCTTTTTAACACTATTAATTAGATAAGGGTTTCCGCTTGTATTACAAGTTACAAGCTTTCGAGAAATAGGCCCCTGGGGCCTGTTTATCAAAAGCTTGTAACTTGTAATACAAGTGGAAGTCTCTTTTTATCGTCATTAATTGGATAAAGACTTCCGCTCGTATTATGTCGGTAGAAAATTGTGATGTTTAGTTTGACATACTAAATAGAAATGGAAAATAAAATAAGTAAAAAAAGTTTTAAGTGAAACGGTTTTTATTGCACCAAAAACTAGAAAATAAAAAATTATTGTATCTAACCGTAGATGCTACTTTCTGTAGATTACTCACGTGAAACTATTATCACTGTAGTCTTCCCAAGTCAGATGCTGAAAGCCACGTTTAGCTGCTATGTCAGTGGATTAAGCGTTAATCGTAAACTTTTACCAAACTAAAATAAAAACGTGGGGCGTACGCAATTGTGATTAAGTCACTATACTATATATTTAAGAACACAGATAGAAATGAAGACAGGAATAGTGTAATAAGTTTTGTTCTGGCCTTGATAAAAGTTATTTACCTCTATAGAAGTGATGGAACAGATGGATGATTAATTGCAAAATTAAAGCAACAATTACATATTTTGAACTTGTACGTGTCTTTATAATAACGCCCCACGTTTTTATTTTAGTTTGGTAAAAGTTTCCGATTAACGCTTAATCCACTGACATAGCAGCTAAACGTGGCTTTCAGCATCTGACTTGGGAAGACTACAGTGATAATAGTTTCACGTGAGTAATCTACAGAAAGTAGCATCTACGGTTAGATACAATAATTTTTTATTTTCTAGTTTTTGGTGCAATAAAAACCGTTTAACTTAAAACTTTTTTTACTTATTTTATTTTCAAGTTTTTAGTGCAATTGTTAAGATAATTTCCGATACTATACCTACTTATTCTAGATCAAAGATGTTGTTTACAGTATGTAATACAAATTATGCATGCTAAGTAGCGCTTATACTCACGAATCACGACACATATGTAAACGTAATGGACATTATTTTATGTGTAACGGGGAGGCGAATCCCTGCTGAATAGATATTTTTATAAATCCGACACTAAAAAATGTTATTAAATATCTCGATCGACAAATGAAAACCAAAGGCTGGGCGTGGTTAATGTACCTAAGCTTGAATGCCTGAAGTATCTCAAATGGACGTGTTATTCATACAATCAGTACCTTAGATAACAGAGACCTGACAATAAGGAATATACCTATCAATCAATTTGGTTTATTGAGAAAATAAAGTTAAAATTTGTATGTTGTACACAATGTACAAATCGAATTTTGAGACTATAAAATATAAACTCGTTCTCTCAGTCGATCAACCAGAGGACCGCAGGTCTGACGGAATCACTCTATAAGCTGGAAGGCCACAGGCCCGACGGCTCGCCTTACGCGATCCACTCACGCTGTCACTCTATCAGCTGGAGGGCCGCAGGCCCGACGGCTCACCCTACGCGATCCACTCACGCTGTCATTCTATCACCTGGAGGGCCGCAGGCCCGACGGCTCACCTTACGCGATCCACTCACGCTGTCACTCTATCAGCTGGAAGGCCGCAGGCCCGACGGCTCACCTTACGCGATCCACTCACGCTGTCACTCTATCAGTTGGAGGGCCGCAGGCCCGACGGCTCACCCTACGCGATCCACTCACGCTGTCACTCTATCAGCTGGAGGGCCGCAGGCCCGACAGCTCACCTTACGCGATCCACTCACGCTGTCACTCTATCAGCTGGAGGGACGCAGGCCCGACGACTCACCTTACGCGATCCACTCACGCTGTCACTCTATCAGCTGGAGGGCCGCAGGCCCAACGGCTCGCCCTACGCAATCCACTCACGCTGTCACTCTATCAGCTGGAGGGCTGCAGGCCCGCCGGCTCACCCTACGCGATCTACTCACGCTGTCACTCTATCAGCTGGAGGGCCGCAGGCCCGACGGCTCACCTTACGCGATCCACTCACGCTGTCACTCTATCAGCTGGATGGCCGCAGGCCCGACGGCTCACCCTACGCGATCCACTCACGCTGTCACTCTATCACCTGGAAGGCCGCAGGCCCGACGGCTCGCCCTACGCGATCCACTCACGCTATCACTCTATCAGCTGGAGGGCCGCAGGCCCGACGGCTCACCCTACGCGATCCACTCACGCTGTCACTCTATCACCTGGAAGGCCGCAGGCCCGACGGCTCGCCCTACGCGATCCACTCACGCTGTCACTCTATCAGCCGTGACCCTATGAGTCTATCAGCCGGAGGGCTGCAGTAATGACATACGGTACTAAACCGTGGTCGTGTACAATGGGCCTCATAAGAAGGCTCAAAGTTACCCAAAGGGCAATGCTAAGAGTCTCTCTGCGAGATCGGATTACAAATGTGACCATCCGCAGCAGAACCAACGTAACCGATATAGCTCTTCGAATCGCTAAACTGAAGTGGTTGGGGCTCGTCGCGCGTGGAACCGATGGCCGTTGGGGCGGTAAGGTTCTCGAGTGGTGGTCACGTACCGGAAGCGGAAGGCGCAGCGTAGGTAGGCCCCCCACAAGGTGGACTCACGACCTGGTGAAAGTCGCACGGGGGCGGTCCTTGTGGCAATCTTTGGGGGAGGCCTATATTCACCAGTGAACGTCTTTCAGCTGATATGATGATGATCATGATAATTGATTACATATGTTTCTACCACATATCTAAAGCAGTACTTCAAAATCTACATATCGCTAAACCTAGCGGTTGTGGCAGGCAGTAACACTGGAGTATCAGATTTGAGGAGTTCGACGTTAGTATTAAATTTGCATGTTTCTTTTCTACCTATACTTCATATCTAAAGAACTTCTTTAAAATCAAGATATCGATAAAAGATAAACCTTGCGGTTATTGTGGGCAGTACTGCAGCATCAGGAGTGAGGAGTTGGAAGTCAAGATCAGGCTGTTAGTATTTGATTATGTCAATCATGCTATACTTTCATTTTCACGTCTCTAACACTCTCGGTTAAGGTAGGCAGTAGGTCTGCAGCATCAGGCTTTGAGGATACAAGGATAAAAATATTATAATATTGCAACGGGGACTTGATAAGAGTTCCAAATTTTATTGATTTCGGTGCAGTAGAAGTGGTCGAAAAATCGATCACAAGATTTGAAGCATCGACGACAGTTGATACGCGGTGAAGTTAATAAAAACCGTTTAACAAATTGAATGAATTATGAATTTACTTGTTAAGTACTATTTTTGATAACGATGAATCTAGACACTAGGATCGACAATCACTGAAGACGTGTATTGAAATTCGTTTTGTTTATTCATTCGTAGTTGTTGTACAGTCGAGTTCATAAATATACGAGCAAATCCAAGGCTTCAAAAAGAAATGAGCATAGAAAAGAGCATGAATCTGACGGAATTACCAATCAAAAATATGTGTACATATTACCTGTCATAATAATCTCAGCACGTGTCACATTAATATGTAAGCTCGGTTTCAAACCAACACCTGTCTAAATGGTGTACCTATATAATATCATATATACCTATAAATATAGTTTTCTCAAACTTGCTACGGAATGTTGTTGTTACTCTTACTTTAAATTAAACCTGGACATACTGTGTATCCGGTGTCATGTGCTAAGATGATATGTAAAGAGATTTCATGTATTTATTTCACACCTAGGACTGCAAACAGACTGTCTTTTGTTTTGAAACGTCAAATTGTGACACTAGGTCTTGACATTCAGCCACAGAAAAAAAAACCTTAAAACTAATGTATATACCACCAGGTAAAAGAATACCTCAAACAGATTTAAAAAAAAGTTAGGCGCTAATGTTTTTTCTAATGTTTTACGATACTGTACTATTGGGTCTATTGGTATATTTACAAATGAAATAGTATGGTTCGGCGAAATCAGTTCGTTTTATTTCATGGCAAGTTTGAGAAAAGCACTATACAAATTTCGGCGAGAAACAGGGTTACAGGCCGCGTATCCCTATCTGGCCTCAGTTCCTTCGGCCAGATATATGTACTTAGCCTGTAACCCTTCGTTTCCCGTCCTCTATAGTAATGTACTATTTTTGTATTTTTTTTGTGTTTTATTTGCGACAGGGAATATGTTTCCTTTTTGTTTATACTTTTTTTTTTTATTTCACAGCTAGCCTAACCTAACCTTAGAAGCGTATATTTTCTGCTTACCAACCAGCAACCTTGCGGAATATTTCATAACGGAAACATTCCTTTTGCTCATAAAATCTGCTCCAGGAAGTAACTTTTATGAAGGTGCATTGTTATTTTATTTTCCGGGACCAAGAGGGAAAACAGACTATTATTTAAGCAACCGGGAATGGAGGTATTGTGTAGGATTAGCGAAGTCTTTTCAAGTAGTAATTTAATTAATTAGCCGGTCGCTAATGTAGAAGGTTATACTTTGTCATCAGAGGTGCTTTAAGTATACTTTTCCTTATTATTTTCTTGGGATTTACCGTGAATTTTAAGTATTTTTATTTGCTTGCATGGTTAACTATTATTCGTTGTTGTATATATTACGAATGTTAAGATTTTAAACGTAAGAAAAATCTGAACCCTTCTAATCTTACCCTAAATCTCTAACTCTTATTTCGGTAATCATTCGTTTATTAAAATATATATGTACCTACGAATTATTACTGAAATCTTTACACTGTAGGTATTTATAATAAATATAAGGGCCTCGGCAAAGAGTTAAATTTTGGATCGTTTGGTGTAGAAACTTTACGTGGAAAACGTCTGGTTGATGTAGGTACCTAACTAAAGAAAGACCAAATAGCTGGGGAACTACTTGCACAGCGGAGCAAGATTGCAATACAGGGAGAAAAGCCAGCATCCTCAGTACAATACCAATAGAACCAATGTTTGATATACACCGTGTTTTTATTGATTTCCGTTAAAATAAAGGGAAGCTTATTTAGGTCAAAAATAATCAATTTCACTAAGAAACTAGTGTCTTAACTCTTACTGTTATTGAGTTATTAAAAAAATAAGTTTAATGACTGAACAAGTGTATTGCAACCTTTATTACATCCTAATGTTACTTATTTTGACATGTGCCGTCAGCAGCCGTCAGTCGCCTGAGATCTTATTCTTAAGGTTCTCTCACACTTGCCATTACAATTATTATGTATAAAAACTTCCGAAATTAACAAAAGTCGATATACCAGGCAACTTCTATTAATGTCTCAAGTAACCTGTCCAATTTAACGGAAATCAATAAAAACACGGTGTATTATACGTAGGTTAGGTTAGGTTACTTAGGTATATTTTTAATATATGAATATACATAGTGTACGATTTATTAATTAAAGATAAAACTGTCGTGATGAAAGACCGATTAACAGGAGATTGTTTTATTTCTTAACTACCCGAAATATTGTCATCAATAAATGTACCCACAACTTGCATACCATAAAAAATAAAAATCTTTAATGATATAAAACTACTTGAAATATTTCTGCATGTGGCGCAACATCCTCCTATTATCGTTATATTGTAATAAACATCCACGCTTCTTGCATATTCCTTTTGTCATTTTATTAAATGCCCAAAATCATAGAGTTTTTACTAAAACACGTACCTCGACCTTTTTAGCTATTCAGCTTTAATTACAAGTACCACAGTACATAATTACTATACTCTACCCTGCTCATGATTTTCAATTAGTGCGCTCGTCTTACCCTCCCATATTAAAAAAACAAGCTGATTTTATCTCGCCTGAGACGGGCATCTATTTTCTAAAGCCAAGGATTATGAGTTCACCAGTAAAACGTCAATTTGTTAGCATAGCACCGAAGTGATAAAAGCAGGGCTTTGCGTAGAAAAATATGCCCGCAAATTGGGTTTACTAAATATTTCTCGATAAAAATCTGAATTTCCATGTTTCTAATCAGATTGGTGATACAGTTAGGTTTGATATTAAATTAGCTCGCATAATATATGAAAAAACAAAAAAAACAGTTTTCGACTATGCTTACATATTATTGAACTGAAAATATTAGATATTTGATTACTGTAGGGACAGCATTTGTGTTGGCTTAATGCTAATTATGACCGTAGTTATGCAGAGAACGACCAACTTCGATTTTTTGTCAATACAGAACGCGACCAAACTTAAAACTTGTGTTAAAGCAAGTCAGAAGGTCAAAAAAAGAAAGTTGGTTGGTTTCTGCATAACTATGTCTTATTATGTTTTCGATTCGGCAGTACGTTTCCCGTTAAATACATTGCAATTGTCAAAGTTACAATGTAACTCGGCTCATTAAAAAACGCCACCGTTAAATCACTAATTTTTATGTAACGATACGCTTTCCAGTGTGTTTGTGGGTAGGATCACTAATTAATGCTTCTCAAAAATATTACAAAATGGCCACGTGCTATAATCGTACCTGGGCGAATCAACATTGTTATATCTGTTATTGCTATTGTTACGGTCGCCTGAGACACGTTTGTTTTATGCAAAATTATGCTACTTTAATTATGCAAAACCAAAGTAACCGAAATAGCTCTCCGAATCGCTAAACTGAAGTGGCAGTGGGCGGGGCACATTGCGCGTAGAACCGATGGCCGTTGGGGCGGGAAGTATGAGTGGCGGCCACGTACCGGAAGGCGTAGCGTGGGTAGGCCCCCCACAAGGTGGACCGATGACCTGGTCAAGGTCGCAGGAGTCCGCTGGAAGCGGGTGGCGCAGGACCGGTCATTGTGGCAATCTTAGGGGGAGGCCTATGTTCAGCAGTGGACGTCTTTCTGCTGATATTATGATGATGATGATGTATAATGCAAACATTCATGTAGACCATGTTTGTAGGTGGCCCATTAAGGAAGGGGCGTATTAACACCAGAATAATGCATGTTTGCATAAAACCAGCGTGACTCAGACGACCATAACTATAGCAATAAGAGACAGAAGAACATTGTCTCACCCACCTCCACAATATTCGAAAATCCGTGGTTTAGATCTTTGTCACTCTCATTCAGAAGTTGCAAGAACGCAATGGACGATCGATAGGCGCAGATCCTAGCTATTGTTTTTCCCACTACAGACTGTAGTGCAGTCATTGAAGCATTAATGCTCCGAATTTTTTTACTGTGAACCAAATTGCATGCAATTTTGGAATTAGGTTCATCTTACCCTTAACTTCAAAAGTAAAAATGAAACTCCGCAACCACCCTGGGGGTGGTTGACACCCCTTCTCAGGGGTGGCGTTTTTTATTGCTAATAAATAACCTCGGATATTGATAGAAGGCCTAATTTTAAGCAAAAAATATCTATAAAGTTAATCAAAAAATCCAATACTTTTCAAGTTATTGGCAATTGAAAATTCGCAATTTTTTCACGTTTTCATCGGTTTTTTGCCAATATCTCCAAAAATGTCCGTTTTATCGAAAATTTTATAAGTACAAAATTGTAGCAGGTAAAACAATGATCAATTTGGGTTTTTATAAAGTATTCTAAGTGTAATATTAAGCTAGATATCAAAGATCAAAACCGTTTTTTATTTTGTCTGAAATTTAATCGATGTGGTCAATGCCATCTACCGGCGAGCAGGTGCATTTTATGCATTCTAATACACAAGGATTTTGTAGTGCTTGAAATAAGCTTTAAAATGAGCACTATTAAAAGTCTTTTGCACGGAAACTAAGTGAGCTGTGTCGCAAATAAGGGGAGCATCTAATGATTTTTTCTTTTAAATCAATGGGTTTCATAAGTGCCATTTCCACTAAAATAAAAATTAATCGCATTCCGCCTAGAATTAACTTTATTATAAAGAGTTTGATAGATAGTATCAGTTTGGCTGCTTCAGGACACATAGTTTTTAAAAAAAGTCACGATTAAATAAAAAACGAAATTTCAAATGTTTTTAAAACCCATTTTGTTTTAATAATATCTCAAAAATGGCGACAGATACGTATAAAAGTGTACGAATTCAAAATTAAGGTATTTTCTGATAAACAATTTGTTTTTTTTGTTTTTTCTGTCAAACAAAAATTGACTGAGATATGATTGTTTAAAGCGCGCGTGGCAGCGCAATCAGAGCCTCTCTTAAGCCCTTTAACCCTTCGCCGTTTTAGAAAAATGTTTTTTACTATATATTGCAATGAAGGATGTTGTAGCTCTCTTAATTACCTTTACAATGGTTCTTAACCGACTTCAAAAAAGGAGGAGGTTTACAATTCGACGGTATATTTATTTTTATTTTTGTGTATGTTCCCCGATTACTCGAAGACGCGTGGACCGATTTAAAAAAAACTGTTTTTGTTTAAAAGGGTATACCTTCTAGTTGGTTTTATTGTCATCGAATCCAGATCTGATGATGAGATCCTGGAGAAATCGAGGGAACTCTTCAAATGTTGTAGGCACACATAAGATTTTTCATTTATTTTCGAAGACCAGTCAAATATTTGTGTCTAGTCATGAACGTCTTAAGTTGGTGATCTAATGATGAAAGGTACAACTCCTTAGCGATTAGGAGTTGAGGGATAATTCTTTATAAAACGCGACCCAGGTGGGTTGAAAAGATAAATTAGTTGCAAAGATGCAACGACAATGTTACTTTTTCGCTCTATCACCTCGTTTCACTCGGGCTCCAACTTTAACCCTCGTCGAAAAAAAATTTTTTTGCACTTGTATCGAAATGTATTATTTTTCAACGCAGCTTTAGATTTTAATGACTGAGAGCAAACATTTTACGAGTATTAGTTAGTATGATTTAAAATGGGCTAACTTGAAATCCATCGTTTTCTGCATGTAGCTTGTGTGTAAGGAAATCGCATGGAACAGTTAAGATAAAGCCTGACATTTGCAGTAGGCCCGGGGGCCGACGGAGGATTACAGAGGCCGCGATAAAAGCTGATGGTGCGGCGCAAGGTACGAGAAATTAGCGTGTTAAATTTATGTGAAAACACAAATCAAATTATTTATTAAATAAATATTTTGATTTGTACTTTTTATTTTTCCCCAGTAGTTACACTACTTAATACTATGTAAATTATAAATATTAGATAAAAGCGACCAAGATCACCTAACGTTCGAGGTGGGGATCGAACCCACGTGCTCAGCCTTCGCGGTTGATGCGGCTGTTGCAGGCATCAGACGCGGACGTAAGGTGATCTTGGTCGTTTTTCTTTGGTATATGACATCTAATATTTATAATTTTGCGTGTTAACTTAATAGATATCAACCTCCATAGATATTCTATTCTATTCTATTCTATATAGCCTAATTGGTAGTGACCCTGCTTACCAAGCTGGAGATAACGGGTTCGAATCCCGGCGCGGGGATTTGTGTATTTATTTATTACAATTATTTGTTCCCTGGTTGTGGCTGTCTATGTATTTAAGTATCTACATATATTGCTTGGTGGGTACCAAGCAACGATGTGGGTACATGACTGGAGCTTGCCGTGGGATTAAGTTGTGTTTAGAAGCCCTAATATATTTATTAATATTTATTAAAAAATTTATAAATATTTTTTTAATAAATATTAATTAAAGTAATAACGTAGCGGCTACTCATAGTAGGGCTACAGGCCATCACGCTCGCTCCAATAAGTCAGTGCGAGCGCGATAGCATGCATTACGTATCGACTAAAACCTAACGTATCCTTTAGGTACTTTCCAACTCATGGTACGGCTACTGTTACAGTTACATATTGGATACATATTGCATTGACATATTGGAGCGAGTGCGATGGCCTGTTTAACGTATCGAGTAAAACCTAACCATACCGATACTTGCGAAGTCTACTAGTGTTTCTAGCACAGATGTTTATATATACCATAGATCAAGCAAACGTATCTACTTAGCGTGTCAAATGAACTCAGTGAAATCCACTGAGTTGTCCGTCTTTGACCACAGCTTGCAGCTTTTGGGCGTCTAATTTTGTGAGTTGAAGTGAACAAAAACATTAATAATGCCTCCTTAAGTAATATTAATTGCAACAACACAAAAAAATATGAATATTGAATACTCAAGGGCCTGAGACATATTTAAAATCATAGGCAAGTAACAACTTCAGTACAAAATCTGACACGCTTGGCCGCCATACAAATGAATGAAATTGTTTCTTCTATCCAAATCTAATTCTGTGGTTTCTAGTGACGAGTCTCGTTTTTGGTAAAATACGCGATATTCTTTACTTTGGACCAAGTGTCATACGACATTATGTTTAGCAGCATCAGCTCTCTCCTGCCAAGCCTTTATACTACTAAAGCCAACCAAAGGCTCTAGTCACCAAAGGTTAAGGTCTCCATAGATTGGCTAACAAAAACACACAACTCAAAAACATCTTAACATTTTCTGTAATACATTTTCGATACGTACATGGGCATTTTCACTTTTAGGGACACTTTAGCGTAAAATAGAAAAATCTTAGTTGCAGTCAGCTTTGTAAAGACACGACAGTTAAGTACAATATCTTTAGGAATTTAAACTCGAACGGAGTTTTTATATTATAATATGGATTATAAGTTTGTAAAATGAACACGAAAACCGAGTGATTATCTAAATTTAGTGCTTAATTGTCGTTACAAAGCTGACTGAAACTAAGGTTTAATAATTTCACCCGAATCGGGTAACCCAAAAAGTAAAAATGCCCACATTTAAAAAAATCTTGTAACTTTAATTTGTTAAATTACGAGTTAAATGCGATTCAGAATGTGGAGTTCCTTATTGCGTATTTCACAAAAAAAAACAGGAGGTTCATTAGTAGAAAACAACAAAAAAGTAAACAAACCTACAAACTTGGAACCATAATAACGCCTTTTTGGAACATCTTGGTTTTATCACCAACTTAAGCCGTAAACCTTGAGTTCACTATAAAAAATATTGATATTTATTAGTACCTATTGGCCGTGCGGTGACGGCAGTAAGAATAAATTTGTCACCACCCCAACTCCTCCGGCGGGTGTCGTAAGAGTCGACTAAGGGATTGAAGTGTCACTGACCATTATTTGATAAAAGATTGATGATGGACAGCAGCGTCATCATAGTGATAATGCATTATTATCAACTTACTGTCTGACAAATCTTTTTCATAGTAATTTGTATGGGAATTTCAGATGAAAGTCGGCACGGGTCCCTGTTACAGTAAGGAGCTGATTTTTTTTTGAGTGTTTTGGGGTTAAAAAGGTCGATTTAGGGACGTGACTTCATCAACGTTGACTTACGCATAAACCTTTGTGACACACTTATTCTGTCCAAGCTGAGTTATGCCGATGCTGTTTTCGGTGGATGCCTGCTGTCACGGACCTCCTTGTTAATACAGCGCATTCAAAATGCCTGTGCACGTTTCTGTTTCACTATTCCACATCGTTCACATATCACTCCATTCTTAAATCAACATAAAATATTGAATATGAGCACCAGACGTACCCTACATTTTGCCTCCCTTCTTTTTGGAGTTATCCATAAACAACAACCATCATACCTATTTGATAAACTTACGTTTTCCGAACGGCCAGTACGTGGTACGTGCAGACTTATTGGTACACAACATAAAACGACCGCTTTCCGTGGTAGCTTTCGATACACTGCCACGAAATGTTGGAATAACCTGCCACCGCCAATCAGAAATTGTAAATCCATTGCATCTTTCAAAAATAACCTGGTGGTGTACTGCCATTTGGCAAATTATGTTTCCCAAATATGACTTCCCAAATAACTTATCGCAATAGTCTCATTTCCCAAACAAATCTTTAGCAAAGTTACATTTCTCATTTTATTCATTTGGTCGAATTATTATTTTGCAAAGTTTCACTTCGTCAAGATTGTATTAAGCAAATGCTTATTAAGCAAATGTTTTATATTGTCATAAGTTAAAATCCAAAAAAAATTCCCAAATTTGATACTTCGCAAGCTCTTCTTATAGCAAAAGCCTGGCAAATGATAATTTTATTTTAAAGTTCGTAGGTCTATACAGGAATTGCGTACTTTTTTGCACAACCCTTGGTTTGAACTTGCCTGGAACAAAAAACGTATTTCATGAATAATTGGTATCATAATGAATAAAGTGAGAAAATAAAATCCACCATAATGATCACTATTCATATTTTTTATTGGTAGGTACTAAGAAAGCACAGGTAGCCACGGATAAAAAAACTATATTTTTATTTTCATTTTCATAAAAAAAACTATCCCAGAGCCACCGTTAGGTACGACGACGAGCGAAGCGAGGAGGAGTGTTAGGTGAAATTGCGACCATACAGCGCAGCGCACGAGCCGAGCGAGCGAAGCGAGCGTGCCGCGGCAGCGGCCGGCGAGTGCCAGAACCGACTGTTTTGTTATTCCCTCGGCATTGCGTTCCCTCATCAGTTTCATCTAAATTACTGTTTAGAACCCGACTTTTAATTGTTTATCAACATAATATAAAACCCAGTGTGAGCTTTTATTAAAAATAACATAAAATTCGCCTCAAACTGTACCCGAAAAATTGGTTGCGATGTAATATTGTATATGCGGTATAAATCGTATGCCATACAATATTTTGGGATTAGTATGTTAAATACGCCAAACGATGCATTTGCCAAAAAATATTTTGGGAAAATAAAAACGACCAAGTAATTCTTTGCTAAACAATCGCTTGCCAACAAAAAGGTTTGCTAACTGTAAAATTGCGATAGGTAGTTTTGACAATTGAATTTTTGCCAAATGAAAATTTGGGAAAAATAGTTTGCGATGTGATACTTTGGGAAAAATTATTTGCCAAACATTAGTAAACCTTAAGAAGTATTTAACTGGACAACTTTTGTATATTTAAGATTATCGTAGTTTTTTGAAATATTTACTTATACGCATGATCTCATCACTATTCTGACCACGTAGTTTTAAGATTATCGTTTTTTTTTTTAAATATTACACACATGATCTCACTATTATAGTTTTATATTGTTAGTTTTTGTTAGTAAAATTAGATTT
>JALPQI010020731.1:0-19500 GCA_025490895.1 Thaumatotibia leucotreta | reverse complement strand
AGATAATTATCTTAAAATTTGATTTAAGTAGGTATAACGTTCATCATCATTTCATCATCATCATCAGCCAATGAGGGTTTTTGATACTTTTTCTGCCGCTATGGGGAGGTGAGATGGCAGCACTGAGCCGACCGTATAACGAACTGTCAAAATAAATACGCGCATTTAATTTTCAACATATTTATAGGTTTATTTATTCCGAAAACCATTACTTTAGTCATATTGTTACCTAAAATAAATAAATAAAATAGTTCCAAGTCAATTCTCAGGAAATTAACAAAGTTATAGTAATTATTTTGAATACCAGTGACTTTGAGCGCCTGTTTTAGAGTTCAATCTTCAGTTCGACGACCATGTATTAGTCGTAATCCATTACAAAATCAATTCTCTTCCAAATAAAATAGAATTTCAATATTTTAGGCCCAGGTGCCTATGAATAGTATGAATCTGACAGCTGTCGAGACCAGGTGCGTACGAAGCGCCGCCTGGTGGCAGAAAAAATATCGAAAACCCTCATTGACGTCCACTGCTGGATATAGGCCTCCCCGTGATGGGTACCTATATTGCATAAATAATATTACTTTGACATAATCTCTGAGTGGTCTAGTGTTCCAATTGGTTGGTAGTTGGTACGTAAAAGAAAAAAACTTTTGACGATGGCATTTTGTTGCAATATTTATGATTTTACAATGTCAACATTAATAACAGTATATTTTTAAATAAAAAAATAACGGTTTCAAAATATTTCTCCAATATTTAGTCCTGTAGACTAGGTATGCGTAACCATGACCTGCCGCCGCAAATTTAACGCGGACTTTATATATTATCCTTCTCGCTCGTATCAATAGATACGCGAGTGTGAACGGGATCGATAGAAAGTAAGCCTACTAAGTCTGCGTTAAACTCACGGTGGCAGTACACTGTAGCCGTACCACGACCTGCAGTATTATTCACTAAGGAAACCGCCTTGCTGTGAGCGCTGTGTCAGAGCTGCGCTGCGGCAGCGTCGAGCCTAAAAATGGTATTCACTAATGTATTTTAAACGACACTAGTGCTCGGCGACGAATGCGGCGTGAGCTGGAACTACACTGCGTCGAGAGTTTGACGTTTAATAGTACGAACTTCATATTCTTTAACAAAAAACAGCGACGAACTCTCCCACAACCTCGCTCACAGCCTCGATTACTAATGTCAAATAAAACAGCTAGAATTTTAGACAAGGCTGTCTCGACGTCGAGCTCCTTGACGAACGCAGCGTCGAATGTGTGAATAAGAGAATTGTAAAATCAATAAGAAAATTTAATTTAAAAAATATTTTCTTTTCCTTTCTATACCTTGTTTATTTTATACTTTCCCCTGAAATTTAGATTTCCCTATTACAGAGCTTTAATGTGGCTTCATGGTTTTCACATTTTCAGTAATGAAGCTTTTAGGCCATGTAGGATATTACAGGGCGAGCGCGATGGCCTGCTTTACGTATCGAGAAAAACCTAACGTTACCTATACTTGCAAAATCATGGTAGGTACTCCGTCCGGTATAAATGCTAGTAAAGTTTCACAAACAAATTGAACAGGAAATCCGAATATTGTGGGGATTCGATTTATTAAAAGTTTTTACGAGTTTACGGAATATAGAATTTTACAGAGTCCGCGATAGGCATCCAATTTTGTTTTTAAAACAAAAAACAACCATGGAATGTATTATTTTACAAAATATGCAAATTACCAAGAGTTGTACAGTGAATGTAGTTGCACATTTGCTCATCATGCACACACGCATAGACACACATACATAGACTACAACATTAAGTACCAATTAAGAAGATAAGAAGTTAAGTACCTACCACCTAAATGTTCTTATCGCCCAAAGAACTTTTCAAATGTACAATACATGTTTAATCAGGAAGAAACATGTCCGGCCATGCTCGAAGTGCATAAGTATCGTAGATACCAGACCATCATTATTCATGTCTACTTATATAAACCGCTGATCGAGTGGACAATAAAATTCCATAAAATAATCGGCTTTTCACAAAGAGTCGGTGACATAAACCGCGACTTAGATTAATTAATTCGTCACAAAACTGTGCCATAGGCTCGGCGTTCCATAGTTGCAAAACTCGCGACCCGATTTAGAGCCCCTTTACAGTGTGCGGTTTGGTTGACGACTACGACACGTACCTAGACGATCGAAGGCCGATTCAAACTTCACAATCATGTTTTACATCAGGCGGGTCTTATACTTATTTTTACCTGTAACTTTTACATAATTCATAAAAAGTGTTTTATAAAAACTCATACTCATGCAAACGACACTCATGCTCGTTTTAATCAAAATTTTAGAACTCGCATAATAATTGATATTGTATATACCTATATGTGTTATTATCAAATTTACCCATTTTTATTAGGTAGATTAGACACCTACGTGCTACAACCATTTTTTTTTATAATTTCTGTCACTCTTATCGCTCAAATATTTATCCGACTTTTTTTTGGCCCTTAATCGGCAAAAAATCCAGAGATGTATGATAACCAAAATCTCCAGGTAAGTACCTATACAAAGTTCTAGATACTGTCGCAAAAACAACCAATACTGCACGGCGTCGATAAAACTAATCCAGCAGTCGAAACAACGAACATAAAAATCGTGTATTCTAAAACAGCTCTAATTCGGATCGCATTTTAATCATTTTAATAGGATGTGACAGATGTATCCGACACAGTTCGGCGGTCAGAGGTCCATTATGTGGCCGGTTACGTGTTTTATTGTATAAATAGTAGGCTTTTGGACAACTTTCCGAACTAGGCCAAGTTTGGAAAGCTGTTTGCCGTACCATGAGTTTTTATTTTAATTAAGTATCGGTTACGATCATCATCATCAGCCTATGTTAGTCCACTGCTAGACGTAGACCCTCTCCTATTAACTATGCGTACGCATTAGGAGGTAAATGCCCATAATTGCCACGCTGGGCAAACGGGTTGGCGATTGCAGTAATGTGTGCACTATTATGACATTGATGACGCTGCAGCCCATCATCAATCTTCTATTAAAGATTGGTCAGTGACACTTCCATCCCTTAGTCGACTCTTACGACACCCGCAGGAGGAGTTGGGGTGATGACAAATGTATTCTTACTGCCGTCACAACACGGCTCTCGGTTACGATACTTGATGCGTAAAAGCATTTTTTTTTATTTTGAGACGAAGGTAGACAATTGAGCTCTCAGCCCACCTGATGGAAAGCAGGAACTGAGGTCCATGGACATAGTGATCAAAAAATCGCCTTTGCGCTGCCTACCCTAAGGACTTAAGGCCCGGCCACGACATTGGTCTAAAGCGACCAGCGGAGAGCAAATCCATGAGTTGGAGCGGCATGCTGATATGGGTACTCTCTCTCGCACGTATGGTTTTCCGCTAAGCCGGTCGCCTTAGACCAATATCGAGGCCGCGGTATTAGATGAATTGCCTCTATCTATGTCAGTAATTACTCCGACTATCTTACCCCCAAACCGAAACACAGCAGTGCAAACACTGCTATTTAGCGATAGGTTAACGGGTAAGACGATGGTACCCTGCACTATGTCCTACCAACAGCA
The DNA here is from genome assembly GCA_025490895.1 of Thaumatotibia leucotreta. Lineage (NCBI taxonomy): Eukaryota > Metazoa > Arthropoda > Insecta > Lepidoptera > Tortricidae > Thaumatotibia > Thaumatotibia leucotreta. The sequence goes on along the minus strand of JALPQI010020731.1, from coordinate 15,901 downwards.
AAAGCATTCTATCGCATTCACACTGATTTATTGAAGTGAGCGCGATAGATTGCTTTACGGATCGAGTAAAAACGTAACCGTTACTCGAGAACTCGTGGTACGGCTACTTGTTTCCGTGTGATCTATGGTGTTTTAGTGCCTGTTTATTTCCAATTTGTTACACAATACGAGTACCTTGTTTTTTAACGTTATAATAAAGAATGCTTTCTTTATTCTAATGTTATTGTACCGAGGATGCTGGCGGCATTTCCTCGCTGTATCGCAATACTGATACGTTGTGCGAGGAATTGATATTCGGATTTTTTTCTATAAGCTTCTTTCAGCTAATGTTTTGCGCCACGCGTACCTAGGTGCGAGAATGAGCATGATGCCAGATAAATACCTAATGTTATACTAAAACCTATCGGACTTAGAATAACTTCTCTATATGCTTGTAATTTTTTTGGGTCACTTTATAAATAATTCACTACGGCAACGTTACAGATACTTATGTAATATTGTAGGGCACGCTAATGATTTCAAATATTTTACGATCTAAAACTAGTGAGGTAAATAAAACTGTAAATTAAATTATACAATCCATACAGTTGTAATTTCGATAGGGCAACCAATCTTCACCTATTAATAATCACCAAATAAAAAATTCGCACTGAGCGGGTAGACTGCCCGATAATGCGACATTGGGACGAGGCGCACGCTCCAGTGCTTGCCTCCCCTCGTCATTATTAGTTGTAAGATAGATTGTTTATTTACCTACTATTAAGTTACTGACATTAGGTGTAAGTAGCCGCATGTAACTAACAAGCTATGGATCTCGAGTCTGAAATAATAGTACATTACTGCAGACGCCGGGAAAGATGGGCTTATCGGCTGAATAGGTATGGACGGCCAAACGTAGTGACTAGTGAGGCCGGACAGTGATACGAAGCCGGTAAGCCCATTTCACGGTATAGTGCTTTTCTCAAACATATGCAATGAAATAAAAAATACGACAATCAAAAAAACAGAATTTAGTTGTTTAGCCTGTTCATGAAAACCGACGCCATGTTTTAAAAAAATATTACTTACCGGCCTAGGCCGTTAAATTCGTATGAAAATCCTTTACTATTATCTCGAGGTCATCCGCCTGCAACGTCATACTTTAAAGCCTATTATGATGAACATAATGACAACATTTCATTGCCTGTTTGAGAAAATTATTTTTAATTTAATAATCTATCTCGCGGCGACATATTGTCGCACTAATCCTGTACTACGCCTACTAGTGACTCTAAAAGTGTTTGCTTCAGCGAGGGCTGCGAAACCTCCCCTGGGCCCTATTAAGAGTAACATTGATTAACAAGGCTTAAGGGACTCGCACCGAAAAGATTATTAATCAATGTTACCATTGTTCTTACCATGAGCTGGCCGCGTGAAAAAACGCAAACGTATGTGTAATGAAGTTTTCATCATATTCTTAACATATTTACAACAGCCACTGAATTGTGATAATATAGTGTGATAACGGGGTACTGAACCCAACCGTCGAAAACATGTTGAGATGGTCTTTCTGAACAAGGTTTCCCATGGGATAAATATGACATGATGGGCAGCAGCGTCATCATAGTGGACACATTACTGCGATCGCCAATCCGCTTGCTCAACGTGGCGATTATGGGCATTTACCTCCTAATACGTCTATACGCATAGTTAATAGGAGAGGCCTACGTCTAGCAGTGGACTATCAGAGGCAGATGATGATGATGAAATATGACAATTGCGAAAAAAACCTGAATTCATACAGACCGATGCGGCAGTGTTCATAATTTACAGTAGGTAAACACATTTGCAAGGGATTACTATGGAGAAATGTATGTTAGTGAGCTCGTACTTCACTAATACTGGCAAAAAAGTACGTTAGTTCATATATCTCCCGTGGTAAACCTTATTCAGAAAGACCATCTTAACACGTTAACACAGTTGGGAACACGATTCCGTTGTCCCCCTGTATACTTTATAATCGAAAAATCCAAAGCAGTTCATATACTTTTACTTACCTGGTGCGTTGTAAGTTGTAACCGGCGTTCAGGTTTAATTATTCGCATTTTTTAGCTTCGATTTAGATCATTTTTAAGTATTTTTATGTATTTTTTGGCTTCGCGAGTGTAATAATAAAATAAAAATTTGTTCTGTATCACTGGCGGTAAAAGTAAAATTAACTCGTATTCAATATAAGTCGTCGCCTTAAGCTTGTGCTGTAATAAAATTCACATTCACTCGTTTATTTTCTTCTACCGCCTTTGATACACAATGTAGATACAGTAGAGACCCCGACAGTCTAGAGAAATTGAAGGTAGTTGGTCAGATAGATGGAAAAAGAGCCCGCAGCAGATAGCCAACCGGATGGTCAGACCTGATAAAATCAATCACCGGCTTGTCTATATCTAAAGCTTTAAAGATCGCCGAGGACAGACCCGCTTGGAAGAGCATGATGCATCAAGCAAGAAACTCTTCAAACTAGACACGACCTTCAGAAATGAAGATGCTGACTAAGAAGACTAGAAGTTTGCTGGTGGTAGGACCTCGTGCAGGATCCGCCCGGATAGCTACCACAGTCACCCGTTAACCTGCCGCTAAATAATTAGTACTGTGTTTCGGTTTAAGGGTAAGATAGCCGGTGTAATTACCTACTGGCATAGGGGCAATCCATCTAAGTCCTCAGGGTAGGCAGCGCATAGGCGATTTTTGGTCACTATGTCCATGGATCTCAGTTCCCGCTTTCCATCAGATGGGCTGAGAGCTCAGTTGTCTATCTTCGTCACATAAAAAAATAAGAAGAGAAAAGAGTAGATATAGTTGTATACTGTTCATCACGCTGGTATACATAGTTGCCATCAGATCGGAGCGGCTACGATGCTCAAAAATATCTGACCATGTGACCATGATGATGGGCAGTAGCGTCATCATAGTGGACACATTACTGTGATCGCCAATCCGCTTGCCCAGCGTGGCGAATTTGGGAATTATGTCCTAATGCGTCTATACGCATAGTTAATAGGAGAGACCTACGTTCAGCAGTGGACTATCATAGGCTGATGATGATGGCAATGTACTCGCATATTGATGCAAGCGAGAAGGATAGGAAGTAACTACGCAGTTGTTACAGTTTTCTCACACCGCCAACTCATGGTAGGAACGCTGTTAATGGAAAAGTCTGAGTTCGGGAATCGATTACGGGCTGAATACATGCGTCCAATAGTACAGTCGCCAACATATACACAGTGTTTTTATTGATTTCCGTTAAATTAAAGGGAAGCTTATTTAGGTCAAAAGTAATCAATTTCTCTAAGAAACTAGTATCTTAACTCTTACTGTTGAGTTATTAAAAAAAATATTTTAATGACTGAACAAGTGTATTGCAACCTTTATTACATCCTAATATTACTTAGTTTGACATGTTCCGTCAGTCACCTGAGATCTTATTCTTAAGGTTCTCTCACACTTCATTACAATTATTATGTATGAAAACGAAAAAAAAAAACATTTTTTACGAAATTAACAAAAGCCGATATACCAGGCAACTTCTATTAATGTCCCAAGTAACCTGTCCAATTTAACGGAAATCAATAAAAACACGGTGTATATCGTAGCGACCGAAGCTCTCAAAAATATCTAAACACGCCTCTATCGTTATGGCAATAAAGTACTTTGTTCCAAACGTAAAATTATAACCAATAGGGTGATTAACGAATGTATGAAAAAAAAATTGGTATTATATTCTCGCACCACCAGTCTTTTTAACCGACTTCAAAAAGGAGGAGGTTTACAATTCGTCGAAATCTTTTTTTTTTTTATGTATGTTCCCCGATTACTCGAAGACGCGTGGACCGATATGAAAAATTCTTTTTTTGTTTGAAAGGGTATACCTTCTAGTTGGTCCCATTGTCACCGAATCTTGATCTGATGATGGGATCCTGGAGAAATCGAGGGAACTCTTCAAATGTTGTAGGCACACATGACATTTTTCATTGATTTTCGAAGTCTAATCAAGTATTTGCATCTAGTCATGAACATCTTAAGTTGGTGATCTGATGATGGAAGGTACAACTCCTTAGCAATTAGGAGTTGGGGGATCATTCTTTAAATATAACATATTTCGTGTATTTTGGAAGCTATTTGGGTATTTGCCTTTAGGTGGTTCATCCTTTCATGTTGGTGAGCTGATGATGTAAGGTAGGTACAACTCCTTAGAGATTAGGAGTTAAGGAGTAATTCTTTAAATATAACATATTTCATGTATTTTGGAAGCTATTCGAGTATTTGCCTTTAGGTGGTCATAGTCTCATTTTGGTGAGCTGATGATCAAAGGAATAACTCCTTAACGATTAGGGGTTGGAGGATCATTCTTTGAATATAACAAATGTCCTACATTTTCGAGATCTATTCAAGTGTTTGCTTAGTAGTTATGTCATGTTGGTTAGCGGTTAGTGATTATTTAAATAGTATAGGCATGCTAAGGCCTTTGAAATTGTTGTTGTATTCATATAAGTTCGCCAGTTCAGGTTTTATGGCCTACTACAGTGCAGTACATTCTAATTATAAGTATTTAGAACATACTAAATAACGATTTTATATTTATACTACTATTATAATATTTTATTTCAATGAATAGGGTAAAAGGTTTAAAGGTTTTGGTAGGAAATCCTAAGTATTAGGAACCAAAATTATTTTTTACTTTTTAGGTCGGGTGAATTTTTGAAGGCGGTTTTATTTTTATTTTTAAAATATTTTATCTATTTCGATTATTCAAAAAAATCGTTTATACAAAAGATTAGCTTTATATTACCTAAAGAGGTTCATCATCATCATCATCATCAGCCTATGATAGTCCACTGCTGGACGTAGGCCTCTCCTATTAACTATGCGTATAGACGCATTAGGAGGTAAATGCCCATAATCGCCACGCTGGGCAAGCGGATTGGCGATCGCAGTAATGTGTCCAAAGAGGTTGCTATGATTTAATAGAAAGAATACCATTTGTATAGGAGTCCAAAAATTTTTATTGTATAATTAGTTAATCTTACCGGCATAGCTTAAGTGAATCTTATTTCGAAATTCGTATTTTTATCACCGGCGGTGTCGAGGGAAATTTAGTGTTTTTATGCATCAAAATGCAAGAAAAAGTGTGAAAATGAGGTAGAAGACTGTTTTGAACGCCCCCCTATGTCGATTTTTTTTAATTGATAGTCGGTTTTCGGCAGGTTTTGCCATATTTCAGTTACCTAAATGCCCGTAACTCCGTAACTAGAATCGAAAAAGCGTTTTACTAAACTCATCATCATCCTAAGTATGATAGTCCACTGCCGGACGTAGGCCTCTCCTATTAACGATGCGTATAGTCGCATTAGGAGGTAAATGCCCATAATCACCACGCTGGGCATGCGGATTGGCGATCGCAGTAATGTGTCCACTATGATGACGCTGCTGCTCATCATCTATCTTTTATCCAATAATGGTAAGTGACACTTCAATCCCTTAGCCGACTCTTATGACACCACGTGATGACAAATGTATTCTTACTGCCGTCACCACGCGGCCGATCACTAAACTCACTCACATTGAAAGTAATGAAATACAATCAAGATAAAATAGACCATACAGTAAATTTATCAAATACCTATTTCTCACAATAAGTTTATCCCAACACCTAAGCAAAATATTCACACGCCGCCTATACTTTACATAATTAATACAATAGCATAAAAACTTTCATTGAACTGATACATACCACATTTTGTTTGTAAAAACAAAGTATACGCAAACCACAGACTAACACTAGACACTGCATTGTGATGCTTTTAGGAAGTGCGCAAAGTCACCGCATAGATTATACACATACGGCAATCAGCCTATTTTAGTCCACTGCTGGACTATCCTATAACCTATACGTATGGACTATTATGGACGCATTACGAGCTAATGCCCATAATCGCCTTGCTGGCCAAGCAGGTTGACGATCGCATTTATGTGCCTGTTGAGGTTGTATTTGTACATAGTTTTTATACAATTTATTTATACTTTTTTATTGTCTCTGGTTGTCCTTCTATTCTATTTTGAAAAAATATGTCATATACAAAATTGTAAATATTTATAAGTCAGTGATCAATAAACCGTTGGTAAACACAGTCAGCTGCTTGGTTTAATTTAGTTTTCTGCTCAGCTATCGTTTGCTTCTTCTACATTTGGTCCTTCTCCCCGTCTTTTAATGTTCACGCGATCTAAAAGCAAGCAGCTGGCTACGCCAGCAAAAAGCGCAAAAGTGACGCGCTCGGAAACGGGTACCCCCGCTTCGGGCAGCGGTAGGGTCGGCCGGTCCAAAACTCCGGGCCACGCTAAGGCCGACACCACTAGTTTACCCGTAGTTACCCCCGAAGTTCCCGGGACGTCACGCGAGTGCCGCGATACTGGCACCGCTGCCGAACACGTTAATGCTCCCCTTAGTTGCAGGTCACGCGCTTCGGGCTCCACGCGATCATCGGCCACGATTAAGGCTCGACGTCTGACCGCGGAAGCCCAATTGGCCCGCAAGAGCATTGAACGAGAGCAAGAATTGTTTCAACGCGAACACGAGCTCGCTCAACGCAAGCTCGAACATGAACGGAAACTACTAGAGCAGGTTAAACAGGTAGAACAGCTAGAAAATGAAGCTAATCTAGCAGCTCTAGCAGCCGAGGATCCTTCCAATCGCACGGTTAGTACTAATGCATATTCTCGTACAGCATCTTGGGTTCGTGACATAAATCAGGGTAGGCGTCCCGCTGAAACTGGTGACACTATTCTGCCACTCTCCCAAGCAGTAGTCAACGCCTTGGTTGCCGACCCTTCAGGAGCGGCCTTAAACCCGCTTCTAGATCCTACCGCAGGAGAAAATTTGGTTACTAATGGCCCTTTATTACGTCAAAACTTGAAATGTCACGACGGGCCAACTAACGCAGTGAATGAATTTAATCATGATTTTACACAGCCAATACCTGGCTCATCTATGCTTATACAAGCTATTGCCGATACGGCCGCCGCAGCCAAAGCGCTTGCTGCGCAGAACAAGCCGACGAAAGCTAAAATTGAGCTGCCTACATATTACGGCAACTCATCACAGTGGCTTCAATTTAAATATTTGTATGACAGTACTAAAGCGACCTATTCTCCCGCAGAAAATACCGCGCGTTTATATAACGCGCTCCGCGGGCCTGCACGCGAAGCCGTCGCCTCCTTGCTGAATTCAGCGGCAGCTCCCGAAGAAGTAATGGCTGCGCTCGAAAGAACCTTCGCGTGCCCAGAGATGATTGTGTTCTCCGAAGTGCAAATTTTGAAGACGCTGCCTCGACTCGGCGCCGACCTCAAAGAAATAGGTATCTTCGCAAATAAGGTACGCAATAGTCTGTCTACCCTTAACCCTTTAATGAAAATGAGATGGTCTGACTATGCTGCAGATTTGACAGAAATGTCAACAAACCCTTTCAAGTCAAAGTTAGAACTGTTATCGGATTTTCTGACTCGTGAACACGAACGTTATATTAAATTTGCCTTATCACCTGAAATAATAGGGTCTTCTGCCGCAACTAGCCATCCGCCACGAGTCACTTTAAAACGTGAAAATATTCATTCAATTAATCAAATTAAAAATAAAACAATCAGTAAAACAGAATGTGTTTATTGCAAAAACTCGCACCATAACATTAAAGATTGTAAGGAATTTTTAGCTTTATCAATTGAAGATAGATGGCGTTGGCAGCGTGAGCAAAAGGTTTGCTACAGATGTTTACAGCGTAAGGCACACCTTTGGAAAACTTGTAAAATATTGCCAGCATGCGGAGTTGATGGTTGCACTTTTCGACATAATCCTCTTTTACATGGATGGCATGATACATTGAGTTCACTTCAACCGAGCGGTATTCAATGTAACAACACCGAGTGTGTGTCTATCCCTGAAAATAATGTTAAACAGGACATGCCAAACTCTTTGCCAGCCATGGAAAAGTTGTCAAATATGACTGTGACTAATACTGACATTTCACTTGACCAACGTATAATGTCAAATCTATTGGACTCCGTAACAATGTTAAAAGTATTACCAGTGACAGTATCAGGTCCAAAGGGGAATTACGATACTTTCGCATTTCTTGATGATGGCAGCACGGCGACATTAATTGATTCTAGTGTGGCTGCTCGTTTGGGGCTGTTAGGACCCGAAGAGTGCATAACTGTCAATGGTATAATGGGTTTACAAAAAACTACAAAAATTGCATACGTCGATTTTTACATAAGAGGTAAGTACGAAACCGATATTCACTTAGTAAAGCGCGCTAAGGCTTGTTCATCGTTAGGTCTAAACACCCAAACATTGTCTAGACATACTGTAGAGTCATACGCACATTTGAGTGACTTAGCCGATTACTTAACCTATACTGACGCAACGCCAACAATTCTCATCGGAAGTGAACATTGGTACCTGTCAATATCTCGCGAGATTCGTGAAGGTAAACGTACCGAACCTGCGGCCTGTCGCACTTGGCTTGGTTGGACTCTGTACGGACCGACGTGCAGCAAAACTAAGCCAGTCGAGTTTGTCAACCATTGTAAATTTGAACGCGACGAGCCTTCTGAGACTGAACGCCTAGAATTACTCATAAAGGAACAGTACAAACTCGACTCGCTTGGCATCTCTAAGCGCGAGACCTTACATAGCAAGCTAGACTCTCGAGCCGTCGAAATTCTAGATGCTACCACCACTCGCCTGCCAAGTGGTAGATATGAAGTAGGACTTCCATGGCGTGATAATATATCGTTTGTTCCCGACAGCTACCCACAAGCCTTGTCAAGAGCTTTAAGCCTCGAGCGGCGAATGACTCGCGATGCCACCTTTGCTAACGCGTATAAAAAGTTTATTGACAATATGATTGTCAAAAATTATGCTGAGGAGTGCGATCCTAACACTTATTATAATCCTGCTTTAATTAGTAGCGTCAACAATAATAATAAGTGCTTAAAAAATAATTCAAATGATTTTTCAAATAAAACTCAAACCTTATCTGATAACGACCAACCTAGTACAGTCAGTCTGAATAAAGTGCAACAAAAATTTGACAGCCAGATGTCAAATGCAAATAACAATAAAATAAATTTAGAAACGAGTTTTAAAACGAATTTAAGTGATTTTAACGAAAACGTAAGGTGGTATTTGCCACATTTTGGAATATATCACCCACAAAAACGTAAACTTAGAGTTGTCCACGACGCAGCAGCTACGAACCAAGGCATTTCGTTAAATTCGATGCTTCTTCAAGGACCCGATCTTTTAGAAAACTTGTTAGGAATTTTATTTCGCTTTCGAGAAGGCGCTGTCGCCCTAACTGCCGACATTAAAGAAATGTTTCCTCAAATTCGAATTCGCGAACAAGATAGGGATGCACTGCGATTTTTATGGCGTGACATAGTCTAGGAAAACAACACCTCTAAAAGAATATCGAATGACAGCTGTCATTTTCGGAGCGTCGTCCAGCCCTTTTACTGCGCTGTATATAAAGCATAAAAATGCATTATCTTATAAAAATTCGTATCCAGCGGCAGCTGAAGCAAGTATCCATAGCTCTTACATGGATGATTTTCTGGATAGCCTGGACGACATCCCCGAAGCCGCCCAGCTGGCATCCGATGTTGTAACCATTCATCGAAATGCATGTTTTGAAATGTGTGGGTGGATTTCTAACGAACAGGAAGCATTGCACCTTGTGCCGGCTGAATTGTGCGCCACACAACGCACTGACGTACCACTTGGTAGCGACCCATGCAACGTCCGAGTTTTAGGGGTTTCTTGGGATCCTGTGACAGACACATTAGGTTTTAGAACTGGTTTAGAAGGGCTTGCACTACAGGGCAGTTTTAATAAACGTAAAGTGTTATCTCACCTCATGAAAGTTTACGACCCCCTAGGTTTTCTTGGCCCAATAGTAGTCAAAGGGCGTATACTTCTTCAGGAGGCCTGGAGATCAAACATTGATTGGGACACGCCATTTCCATCGCCTCAAATTTTAAAGTGGAAGGAATGGATTAGAGAATTGTCTGACGTGTCACGTATTAGGATTCCAAGATGGTACGCCAAGCTTAACGGAGAGCCTCTCCGCAGAGAATTACACATTTTTGCGGACGCAAGCGAGCTTGCCTATGCCACCGTCGCTTATTGGCGATTTTCGTATGCCGATGGTACAGTCAAGCTCGCGTTTGTCACTAGTAAAGCGAGAGTTTCACCTCTAAAACCTACTTCAATACCACGTTTAGAATTACAGGGTGCATTGATTGCCTCTCGCCTTGCTGTGACAATTAAAGAATTCCATAAGAAAAAGCCAATTCGAACTTTTCTTTGGACAGATTCTAAAACTGTCCTCGGTTGGCTTCGAAGTGACGCACGAACGTTCAAACCCTTTGTGGCCCATCGTGTCGGAGAAATTACCGAAAATACTTGTGTACACGACTGGAGATGGGTCCCGACGGACTTGAACGTCGCAGATGATGCTACGCGCACCAAGCCGCTGCATCTTAATTTTAACCACCGATGGTTTTCAGGTCCTTCCTTCCTTCTGAAGTCCCCGGAGGACTGGCCTGTGGAACCAGCTGGCCAGCCTAAAGTTAAGGAAGAACGCAAACAGACTCAGACTCCTGTACTGGTGGTTGGTCATCTGGTTGTCACCGCGGATTTCGGCCATTTCAGTGACTGGCTACGACTATTACGTGCCACTGCTCGCGTTTTGCAAGCTGCATCAAAATTTCGCTCGGTCTTAAATCGCGTAGATCACGCTGCTCCTAGCAGTAGTCTTCGTCAACGTACAAATTTACCTACGTCCACCACTCTATTGCCCCTGTCAGCGGAACTCATGGAAGCCGCAGAAAGGCACGTCCTGCAGAAGGTGCAATCTGAAGTTTTTAATGACGAGATACAACGAATTGAACGTGGAGACCTGTTACCAAAGAGCAGTCGCCTGGCGAAACTTTCTCCCAGAATGGGATCAGACAACTTACTGCATCTAGCTGGCAGAATCGTCGCTGTACAAGGTGTTAGTTCCGAAGTCAAGTCCCCTATTATCCTAGACGGTCGCCACCCGGTCGTGCGCATGCTAGTGCATTTCTATCACCGTCGGGCTGGACACGCTAACAATGAAATGATAGTGAATGAGATCCGACAGAAATATTGGCTACTTCACTTACGCACCACTGTTCGAAGCGTTACCAGCAAATGCTTGTTCTGTCGTATTAAAAGAGCAAGACCGATGAACCCAATGACCGGAAACCTTCCACCAGGACGGCTGGCTCATCACCGTCGCCCATTTACGTTTACGGGCTTAGATTATTACGGCCCAATAAACACCACGATTGGTCGAAGACAAGAGAAACGTTACGTGGCCTTGTATACCTGCATGACATCCAGAGCTATTCATCTGGAACTTGTAAACTCCCTTTCTGCTGATTCAGCTATAATGAGCTTGCGACGCTTCATTGCAAGGAGAGGGGCACCTGCTACGATATTTTCTGACAACGGTACTTGTTTTGTCGGCGCTGATAGAATATTACGAGAGTTTTACCGACAAGAAGTCAATGATTTTGCTGCCACTGAAGGCATTAAATGGAGCTTCATTCCGGCCGCCGCTCCGTCTTTCGGTGGTTGTTGGGAGAGGTTAATTCGCTCCGTCAAAGTCGCACTGAACGCAACTCTTCGAGAAAGAGCACCCAACCCAGAAGTGCTAGCAACCCTCATCCATGAAGCTGAAGCCATAGTTAACTCTCGACCCCTGACTCATGTTCCCGTAGGCCCCGAAGACCCAGAAACGCTCACACCCTTTCATTTTCTCATCGGCTCATCCTCAAACCAAGTCATACCCGCAGCTCTTGATGACCGAGACCTGCTAAGACGTGCTGATTGGAGAAAGGCATTAAGATTAGCCGATCATTTTTGGAATCGATGGGTTAAAGAAATTCTGCCAACTATGCAACCCCGCCAGACTGAAGAAAACAGAGAACGTAACCTGGCTATTGGCGACTTAGTCATCATTGTGGACCAGAATTTACCGAGAGGTATCTGGCCACGTGGCCGCATCGCTGCGACGTTCCCTGGGAGAGATGGTGTAGTCAGAGTGGTGGACGTAGATACTTCAGGTGGTCTTCTTCGTCGACCCTCTAAAAAATTGGTCAGGCTGCACACATAGTCCTTGCCTGGCCTGGCTAATTTTGTGTGCTTTGCACACAAGGGGGTGGAATGTTGAGGTTGTATTTGTACATAGTTTTTATACAATTTATTTATACTTTTTTATTGTCTCTGGTTGTCCTTCTATTCTATTTTGAAAAAATATGTCATATACAAAATTGTAAATATTTATAAGTCAGTGATCAATAAACCGTTGGTAAACACAGTCAGCTGCTTGGTTTAATTTAGTTTTCTGCTCAGCTATCGTTTGCTTCTTCTACAGTGCCAATCAATAAAAAAAAAAAAAAAATCATCAATTTCTACTCCTACTAATATTATAGACGTGAAAGTTTGGAAGTATATTTGGATATTTGATCCAACCACATTTACAAACGTACTAGTTAGTACGTAAAATCTACTGCATGGATTTTATAAATTAAATCTGTGGCTCTTTCACGTAAAATCTACTGAATGGACTTTAATAAAACTCAACAATAATATAGCTGACATATCAAAATAATAGGCTACAATTCATATAAATATTGCGTAGATTGTCGAAGTTGTATGAGACGATGTCGACATCAGTGATACTTTAATCCCTTTGTCGCCTCTTACTACACCTACGAGTGTTGGGTTGGTGACGAAGCCACACTTTTATAGTCTACAGTCAAGTTCAAAAATGAGTATCGAAAGAATCCGCTCATAAATATATTACGACGTTCTTATTACACAGAATTAGAGTGCACTGGGACATATTTTTGAACATTTTTAGTTTGTCTTCGAGTGTACAATCTTCTAGTTTTATTATAATTATGCTCCCTGTTGTATTTGAGGGGATCTGTGGTTACATATCCCATAAAAACCGAGTTTATGCAAACCAATGGTATAAGATTAGTAATGCATGTTACATATGGCATGACATGATCTTGTGACGGCTGTAATGAGGTCTGAACTAACTGTGATTAGTATGCAACTGATTAGGAAAGAATGACGCCAATGTTTCGCTGATTGGAAGCTTTTTACTAGACCATTGCCAGAAGTCCATCAGTAGGTAAATGAGTGATGATTTATCGAGGTCCTGTTTTGATCGTTTATTGTTATTGTCACTGAGCCACCACCGCTTCAGTTGTTCCACTAGGTGTCGAAGCGGTGGTAGCTCAGTGGTTTAGACGTTTGACCTTCATTCCGGAGGTCGTGGGTTCAAATACTGGCACGTACCAATGAGTTTTTCCGAAACTTATGTACGGAATATCAGATGATATTTACCATTAGCTTTCGGTGAAGGAAAACATCGTGATGAAACCTGCATACATCCGCGAAGAAATTCAAAAGTGTATGTGAAGTTCCCAACCCGCTTAGGGCCAGCGTGGGGACCATAGCCCAATCCCTCTCATTTATACGTCTTCCCCTACCCAATCCCTTCCGTACCAATAAGTTTTTCCGAAACTTATGTACGGAATATCAGATGATATTTACCATTAGCTTTCGGTGAAGGAAAACATCGTGAGGAAACCTGCATACATCCGCGAAGAAATTCGAAAGTGTATGTGAAATTCCCAATCAGCTCAGGGCCAGCGTGGGGACTATAGCCCAATCCCTCTCATGTATGAGAAGAGGCCTGTGCCCAGCAGTGGCAAATTATATAGGCTAAAAAAACGTAGTGATTTTATTTTCTTTGGGCTAAAATATTATTTTTTCACCTCAGCAGCTCGAAAAGACTTCTTTTGATTCGCGAAATCAGTGAGCAAAGTGCGATTTTGCTCACTGAGTGAATGTTGTTTTCCATGACGTTTAGACTTCAACTTTTTCTTTTGTTTCTTTCACTTGTTAGTAAAAAGACAGAGATGAAAAATGTTACATTATAAATTGTCATAATATACATTTTTTTTTCGTTCATGGCATCCTAGCGTATTCAGCCAGTTGTATTAGACGACCCGTTTTATCGGACCCGATTCCTTGTATCCGAACGGCATATGGCCCCTACCACCAAGCATACATAACATTGGCGTCCGTCATTCCACCTCTCTATCGCTCTTATCTATATATATAAATGGCAATGTCCTGACTGACTGACTGACTGACTGACTGACTGACTGACTGACTGACTGACTTAAATCAACGCACAGCCCAAACCGCTGGTTCTAGATAGTTCAAACTTGGCATGTACATTCTTTATAATGTTTAGAGGCGCACTAAGAACGGATTTTTGAAAATTCATCCCGTAAAGGGGTTAAATGGGGGTTAAAGTTTGTATGGGGAAATAAGATTAGTTGGGCTATTTTATTCGAAACTTCACAGGAATGTTTTTAATAATAAATAAGTAAACACATGTTTCAGGTTTTTTGAAAATTCATTCCTTAAAGGGGTTCAATGGAGGGTTAAAGTTTGTATGGGGAAATAAGATTACCGTCAAATGCCCTATCTTTGCCCGCTTTTTTCAAAAAAACACGAATTTCTCAAAAAAAAACTATGAAAGCCTACTACTTTTTTTGGCTTAACAGGTATATTGTGATCAAGTGCAGTTGTCTGTGTCTGATAAAAATTTTTAAATCATCATTTTATTTATATTTTTTGCGATTTTGAGGGCGGGTAAAGTTATCCGGACTTTTGGCCAACATTGCCCACGTCGATTTTGCACTTAAATATAGCTCGTATAGCTTTGAAACAAGAATCACACCTAGCTTACGGGCAATCCTACCGTTTCCTGTAAACAGCTCAGCGATAACTGTGTAAATTTTTGAATAAATCAAGTGGGCAATGTTACCTGGCAGTTTTTTCCCTTTCCCATACAAACGGCACCTGAGATTTCAAAAGTGTTAGGGTTGTCACTTTTGAGTTAATTTGTGTAAAGCGTTAAGATAAATATATTTTAAGTAAGTACTACCTCCTACCAATCATCCATCCAACCTTCATCACCATAACCCACTAGTCTTTTCCATATAATCTCCAATAGCCTCTATATGCCTGCTGGGACCGGTTCACGGATATCTATTTTTGTGCCCGTGAATGGGTTGCAGCAGGTGTAAAACACAGCAAATTTCTCCTAAGGGCCTCTACGTGTTGGATCTGTATCCCCGCGCAAGCCTATCAAAAGACCGGGATTTATAGGCCCGTGATCAAAGAGAGATAATAATACACACGACTTGAGAACACTTTCCTTTTAACATTAAAGTCTGTTGATAATACTCGTAGTGTAAAAAGAATGAAAACAAAAGTACGATGTAAATATTCGTTTATAAAACAATAACCTCTTTTATTCGCAAAGGCTGGTAAATACAACGAGGTGACAACCCTAGGACGTTTTTGGCGATGGGCAAAGTTTACAATGACCGGCTGCTACATGGCTGGGTAACATTCTCTAAGACAATAACTCCGTTAATAATAGGCTTTTAGTAACTTTATTAACAGAAAAACAATCTACACATCTTATTCTATTACATGACATGAGTTTTACCTACCAGCGTCTTCCCCATTTTGCACAATTCACCTTGAAACTTCACTAAGAATTTGCTCGCCAAATAACGCACTGCACTCAACGAGTTGGAACAAGCTACTGATTGACGTTAGCTGCAAATATGATGCGCAGTGTTGCCACCCATATAACCTAGTTTCTACTAAAAATAGTGGAGTTGCCAGAACTCTGATTAAATTTACCCCACAAACAGATTTGTAAAAAAATTGCGTTACGGG
>JALPQI010020730.1:0-25274 GCA_025490895.1 Thaumatotibia leucotreta | reverse complement strand
GGGATTTTCTATTAATATTATTGTCAATGAAGTTAACTGAGTGAAATAACAGTTGAAATAGTGTAAAATGTAAGTGATTACCTTGATTTAAACTCCGTTGTAATTATAACTTCATTGATAAATTGTCCTTAATCATAAGGCACTTGTTATTTAATTTACAGGGACGTGTTAAGAGATTACGATAATGCAGACACAATCAGTATTGATACTTTGGCGCTTGAAGAACTGCTCGAAGAGGAGAGAGCGAGAGAAATCTCCGACTTGAATTCCTTGAGCAAAAAAGTGTGTCACCTTCATACAAGTTTGCTGTATTATCGCAACTCGAAATCGAAGATGGGTACAGCGAGCTACGAGACTTGGAGGACGCTAGTGAAGAAGGTTGGAGGCACTCCTGATGGCTGGAGAGATCTTGGATATATTTTGGGCATACCACAAGACGATTTAGATGTAAGTTTTTATGTGAAACATGATGATGATAATGTTTATTTCCGTCATTTGATGCTGTTTACTGTTCAAATCAAATTTTCGCCCTTTTCTTTGCCTGTCTGGTTACTTCATTTAAATTGAATTATGATTCAACCAATATTGTTTTAATATCTTCAAATTTCAAAATTAAATAAGGAATTTCTTAAAATTGGTGTAATTCATATTTATCACTGAATACATTATAGAATAGCATTTGTGCATTAATTTTAACGTTTAAAAAAGTTAATGATCTTCTTGAGCAACATCTATTTTCTAACATGTAAGTGGAAACTGTTTTGGCCAATGTGTTGTCTATATGTAATGTATTATCTGTATTAATATTCGCTGTTTGTTTCCCATAATAGTAAATAAATAAATAAATATTTTTTTCTCTTTCAGTACATCTCAAATTCCATGAAATATGAACCAGATCCAACAAACGTAGTACTCAAATTGTTCATGCAAGATGAAGAATCAACATTAGATAAAATAATAGATGCATTCCTAAAGCTGAAACGGTATGATATTTTGAAAGCGCTGGAGCAACCACTACTGGATCTCACTCAATGCTTCAATGACAAACAGGAAGATAGCGGCTACCATAGCAACAGCAAAAATGTTCAACAAGAAAAAATAAGCTACATGAAAAACCTACTAAATGATCTACCACCAGCCTTATCAAAAAACAAGGATCACAACAATCCAAATCCCCTGCCAAGGATACCGTTAAACCCAGTAGATATAAATATACAAAAAGATGGACCAATTCTGTTTCTTACGTATGCAGAAGATGGTTTACGGACAGCGTGTAACATTCAACGACTGGTTGCGAGTTGGGATTCTGCAGTGACGGTGGTTATGCTCAATGAAAGAAGAGACGAAGTTTACCAGAATCCTGAGAGGTTCATTAGGGAATATGTTGAAAAGGTAATTATTCTTTTTTGTTTGCTATTCTTGAGATAATTATGAGGAGAGGAACTACCTATTTTACATACAAAATGCTCTCAAGAACTGCTCAGTTCTTTATCTTCATTGCAGTTAGAAAGAATTATTGTTAAATACTACAAATTGCATGTACATAACACTTCTTTAACAATTTTATGTAATATACTTTTACAATTAGGTTTTTGTAAAAAATCTGAATAACAATTTGATAGACCTCATTGTTCTCTACTTATTCCCTTAAGGATTTAATTTTCTATTATTAGTCATAACCATACCCATGAAACTGGCAATGCACTAACTACTAAATCATTTTATTACTTTAATTAATAGTAAAATTACGTTTTCCTTCCTATTCACTAGTATAAAATGAACCCTAGTGAATTAAAACGTAATGTTTTTAATGAACTAGAAAGAATTCATAAAGGAAAACCCAGAATTCAGGTAATAAGGTGCAGTTGAAATCATTTTTAACCCTGCTAGGCGACATTCAATCTTATATCAATGTAACAAAGACTGTTGTGCTTTTGTATGAATCTTTTTACCTGACTAACAAAGGAGGGTTGTGGACTTTCCCAAATAGTTTGGCTAATGTATCAATTGGGGCTTTAAACAAACTAGTATAATCTGTTTAGATAGACTGTTTAAAATCAGTAAAAAAATAACTTTATTATTTTTTTATTTGCCAATCAAACAACATATTACAAATTAAGCTTTCTCAAATAGTTTGGCTTTTACCAATTGGGTGCTTTAAAAAAAACTACTATAATTCTTAGCCTTTGAAATCTTGACTAGATCCTTTTTTTCATTTGACAATCAAATAAAAATAACAAAATAGGGAATTGCATAAATCACTCTTGCAATGTGATAAAGTCAAATTTGAAATTTTATCTATCTCATGTTTTTCAACAAAGTTGTTGTACGGTCGGCTCTAATAATATGTCAAAAGACATAAGTCTTTGACATAAGTTCCGAAATGTATACATATTATTAGACGTGACTATACATAAAATAGTCTTTTGACACCATAAGTTAGATTAGGACTTCCGCTTGTATTACAAGTTACAAGCTTTTGAGAAATAGGCCCCTTATGTTACCAATATCTTTGCAATTTGCATGTATACCTGTGTACTTCTAAATAGCAAATAAATGATTTGATTTGATTGTAATTGTAGCTATGTATGTTCTGTTAGATCTGAAAATCCTATCAACCAGATATCAGATCAACATCCTATTTTTAGTCTCAATAATTAAAGTAGTATTTCTATGTAATTATTGAAGTTTTTGCTGGTGGTAGGACCTTGTGCAGGGTCCGCCCGGATAGCTGCCACCGTCTTACCCGTTAACCTGCCTCTAAATAGTTAGTACTGTATTTTGGGGGTAAGATAGCCGGTGTAAGTACTGGCATAGAGGCAATCCATCTAAGTCCTCAGGGTAGGCAGCGCATAGGCGATTTTTTTGTCATTATGTCCATGGGCCTTAGTTCCCGCTTTCCATCAGGTGGGCTGAGAGCTCAGTTACCTTCGTCACATAAAATAAAATTAGAAGTCAGGTTTAAAAACTTATATAATAATAATATAAGCCTTTATCAATCTTTCAGTGTCCAAGTTACTATAATACAATATGTTTAGTTCAGCACTGTACCTATTATTAGTTTCTATAGTAGTTTTAAATTCCTTCTTCTGTTATTTTGTTCCGTGTTTGATTGTCTTGCTTTTTAGCATAGGCCTCCCCAAGATACTTCCATATCCTATCTCTAACTTTCCTCATCCATGTCACTCCAGCTATTTTTCTAAAGTCGTAAAAACTTACCTTTACCTACAGGCTGACTACGTAGTACCAATCCTAACAACGGGCTACCTAACTGCAATAAAAACACACAACACAAGCGCTCCAAGCACCAATGGCAACCTGGATCATAAATATGTAAACTATGTTTACAATTTAATCACCGGACAGTACATCTATGCTGACGGATGTTTAAACAAGAAGGTCAGAAGTGTTTTACCGGAAGGAGTATTCGTTCCTTGGATGCTCATTTCGTCTTATCCGGTGTTGAAACCGTGGACTTGCGAGTCTGAGTTTGATAAGCAGTTTAAATCCTTTTTGGGATTTAATAACTCTTAATTTAAGGTATTTTTAGTGTTTAAGATTGTTTAAATCTTGCCTATTTCAATTGTGCTCGATATTTAGTAGTGATTATGATTATAAAATAACAACGTTATTTATCTACTTGCTCGTATCATTATTTTTATACACTCGATACCGATACACTCGGGTATATACAGGGCCGGATTTAGGGGGGGGGGCAACCGGGGCTACAGCCCCGGGGCCCCCACAATAGTGTTCGATAAAAATATTTCACATTCATTCAAATTATCCAACTAGTAAAGATTATTAAAAAAAAATTACGCTGTTTTGAAAACTTTACTGAAATAATAGTCTACTTTATTCGGAAAATAGTTGAGGGCCAGGGGGCCTCCATTCATTTGTTGCCCCGAAGCCTCTCAACCTCTAAATGCGGCCCTGGGTATATATTGGGGTTACCTAAGAAAAATTTACTGGTGGGTGCTGGTGGTTGCTAAGACCGCGTGGCCGAGCGGTGCAGGCTAGGGTGTCCCGAATTTTTTTTTTTACGAATTCCGTAATGCAAGACCTCTCAAAATTTGCGTAATTAAATATAGATTACGAAAACACTTTCAAAAATTAAATTAAGCAGTATTTTCAGGGTTCTACCAACGTTTAAAGTTTTGAAAAAAATATTGTTTTCGAGATATATTAAATCATGTTATATTATCGAAATATAACAAAAAAACATGATTTTTATTTTGTTTAGTTGTAAGACATACACTATCCTTCTAATTTGCGTAAAAAGAAACGTAGCTAGTCTTTGGATTTGTCAAGTTTTAACTTAAAACTACCCTCAAATTTAAACTTGTTCTAAACAACTTATTCTATTTAATTCGTGAGTGATATCGGTAAAACAGTTGTACTTAAAGCGATTTTTATAGTTTAAAAGTGTATTTACGATCATTATTGGCATTTTTTAATATGAGTGCGAGACGTAGTGAAAATATTTGTGCTATAATAGGACGATACAAAGATCTTGACGCTCGGCAGCTACCAACCGTTAAGGATGTCATCAAAGCTATCTTATTTATCAAGAACAACCTGAAATCACTATATAATGGAAAGGATCCATCTAATTCGGACGTGTATGCAATTGTTTCTGAAGATATTCTCAATATTTGGACCAAAGCTTCGATTCCATGTGTTTCTAAGGAACGAGTTATTCAGTTACTGAAGTCTTATTTCATAAAGTACCTGAGCTTGAAAAGATACCCTAAAAATAAACAAAAAGGGGGTTTTAAAATCAAAATAAAGCATTTTTTAGACTCATCTGAGAAGCTTTTTGATATTGCTGCGTGTAAATGCACTTCATTTGAAATTTGTTCATGTTTAAAACCGAAAAAAGTTCCATTGAATGAAAGGAGTTTTTTATTGGATCAAAGAAGTACCAGAAATATGGTTATAAGCGGTGTCGATAAATCTTATACGGCTAAACTGGTAAAACGACAGAAAAGACAAATGGCTGAGTTAATAAGGGCAGCAAAAAAGGTATGTTACGCTCAGGAAACCGTCGAAGTCGATACTGCCTTAACAGATTCCGACGAAGAATCAAAACGTGAGCCTTTTCTTGAAAGTTTTCCGATTACCGAGGCGCCGGAAACTACACCATCAACTTCTAAGGCAAATACGAAGAATAATGCATTAACATTGCCTACAGTTGCTAAGATTTGTGATAGATATGGATTATCAACCCGATCTGCTGCTGCTGTTGCGTCTGCAGTTTTGGCTGACATCGGTTTGGTTGATAATGAAGATTTAACTTTAGTTATCGATAAGAACAAAATCCATAGAGCTGTGTTTAAAGCCAGGGCCGAAGCTTCAAAAAATATTGGACATATTTATATAAAAAGCATTTACTTTGATGGACGAAAGGACAAAACTCTAGTAAATGAGAAAAAAGATGGTCGGTACCATCGCAAAGAGGTCTTAGAAGAGCATATCTCAATTTTAGCAGAACCCGGATCCATTTATTTAGGACACACATCACCCGATCGAGGTACTGCAAAAGGAATTGTTAATTCGATAACTAAATTGTTAGAAAACCAAGGTTGTAATCTCGATGATGTGATATGCATTGGATGTGACGGAACTGCAACAAATACCGGATGGAAGGGTGGCGTGATACAATATTTAGAAGAATATTTAAAGAGACCATTGCAATGGTGTATTTGTTTACTTCATGCCAATGAGTTACCTCTTCGCCATTTATTCTTAGCCTTAGACGGTCGTACATCTGGTCCTAGAGAATATTCTGGCCCTATTGGAAAACAATTAGCTGATTGCGAAAATAAAACAATAGTACCCTTTTGTGCGGTCGCAGGTAACTTGCCTGAATTGTCACAAGTTTTGATCGATGAACTTAGTACTGATCAAAAATATCTGTATGAGATATGTCAAGCAGTATCAACTGGTGTTTGTACTTCACAGCTGGCAAACCGGAAACCAGGAAAAATGGCCCACTCAAGATGGCTTACTTTGGCAAATCGTATTCTTAGACTTTACGTAAGTACTGCCAATCCATCTGAAAATATGAAGGTACTTGTCAACTACTTGGTTAAAGTATACGCTCCTATTTGGTTCCAAATCAAGAAACAGTCATCTTTCAAAGAAGGGTCAAAACATATTTTTCAACTAATAATGCACTCCCGATTTCTACCCGAAAATCTGAGGTCCGTTGTGGATTCTGTCATTGAAAGAAACTCTTTTTTTGCGCACCCCGAAAACCTTCTTATTACTATGTTATTTGATGACAGGGACTACATCCGGGACCTTGCGGTGCAAAGAATTACAAAAGTCAGGGAAGCTGAAAATTGTACAAAACGAAGGATATTCAGACCACCTAAAATTAACTTCTCTGCTACAGATTACACCGAAATTATCACATGGCAAGAATGTATTGTGACAGTACCGCCGGTTCTCCGTCATATTTCAAATGAAGACCTTCAAATCAAGGCAAAAGAGAGAAGTTTAGAAATTATGGACTTTCCTTGTCATACTCAATCTGTGGAAAGATGTATTAAGCTAGTAACAGAAGCCTCACAAAGCGTAACTGATGCAGCTTCTAGAGATGGCTTAATCAGAAATAAGTTGCAGTCTCGCACAGATATGCCACATTTTGGACACAAAAATAAATTTAAATTGTAAGACTGTGGCATTCATCAACCTGTATATTTTATCATAATATGTTTTTTTTTGCCTTTTTCGTTATAAAATATACCATTAATCCAGTTTTTTTGTTTTATTATACAAATGGCACACAATTGTAAAATGGTCAGAATTTCAAAACTTCAAAGTCCGGTAGAGCCCTGAAGATGACTGGCAATTCTATTGTTATTACATTTTTTGCAATGTGTATAAAATTGCACAACTTTTGATACCTCTTGCGTATCGATAGCTTGAAAAAAAAAATTCTCCATACATGGACGGGACACCCTAATGCCGGCACCACCGATCCCGTTTTTTGACGGGGTGCGACTACGATGCTACCGATCCCGACCTCACTGGGCGCTACAACGGTGCCACCGGTCCTCGCCTCATTGGCTGCCGCAACCACGCCACCGGTCCCGACTTCACTAGTCGTCGCGACGGCACCATCGTTATTGACCTCACCGGGTGCCACGGGACACCGCTGGCCACGAAATTATAGTCACCATGATGACATTACAGGTAATAATACTGCCGTTCGATGCTGATGCTGATGTTGTCCAGGCATGGCGGTATAACCCACCTCAATGTTGCTGCCGATCACGAAACCGCTACATTCACGCGACCACCGCAATGGCGCTACAAGTCACAATACAATTGGTCCGATGAAGTTCATTGTGCAACTACAGTGGCCCGCAAAGCCGATACAATGACGCCACGATAACGCCTCGCTGCCGGCTGCCAACTGGCCGGATGACGCCACCGCCCGCGATATTCGCCATACGCTCTGCCCAACGCGAAAGCGCCAACGACTCTTGTCAGTTTGGCCCCCCCATATCACGTAAGTAACCAAGCTGATGCCGGCAACCACCCTGGCGCCGCCTGCCGAGCGGAAGCATTGCAAACCACAGTCTGGTGCTCCTGCTTCGGGTGTCCCTGATAGACATACACGTGCCTACTGCAGCTGGGGGGATTGCGGATCCCTCGTTCTCGATCGAGGATCCGTTGTAGTGGCTGACCGAGTCACAAGGAACTGCGTCCTATTGTTCTATAGGAAATCTGTACGTTGTATCTATATTCAAATACTACCTGCAGTCTCCCACGATCCAATACAGCAGAAGCAGGAAAACTTAGTGCACCAAACCGAAGACCTGTTCGACAATGAATGGAATCTGTAACGTAATATCTCATGTTATTCTACAAATGTTTGATCAGCCCCGGATTCCTCAGACACTCAAATCCGCGGGCCTGCTTTCTGAAAACTGATGGTATTGACAAGGTTTGGAAACAGATTTCTTATAATCTCTCTACTCGCAGTCGTTCTCCAACAATACGGGTTCCTCCTCATAAAACGGACCATTTCTCCGAGGGCAATAAACAAATTTGGGACAAAAATCCCCCGGTCGTAAGCGAGCTCGAGATACAGCTGCTCGAGGAAAGAGGCCATGGAGAGATAGCTCGAAACACCGGTATACTCGTCACAGAATATAAATTCTTCGTTTTTATCTAAGCGTATTGCTATGCCCGGTGCTGTCCCTACACAGATTATTCTTTCCCAGAGCCGATTAAAGGTCTCCCATATTAATAGCTGAACTTACTTACTCCTCTAGCGCAACGACCCAAAGAAAGTCCTGGTCCCCAACACGACTGTTCACCTCTGACTCCGGTCCTGGGCAGTTTTAGTATACTTAATATTATTTGTAAGTAAACAATTGGATACGTCCGTGACTGCTTCCACATGATACATTTCTGACCAACGTTTGATCACCTATCAAGACTATTTCCTGATAGCAATCCAGTCGAAAAAGGAGTACAGATTACCAGATCGACCCCCATCAACCTAGGTTAGCAAATATACTACCTGAAATACGTTACAACCCTTACTCAAACCATAGCCACAACATTTGCGTCCTGCAGGGAAAATAAGGTAAATGATTAGTTGCGAGACAGTGTCTCGCGTCCAACGCCGTGCGCTCCTAGACGGACTCAACCTTACGAACTTGGGCGTCCATGGAGGCTGGTTGCACTATCGCAGACCCTAACACTGCTTCGGGCGATTACAGAGTCCCATGCCAGCTCCCATCTCATCTGCCAACCGGACTCTTGAGGGAATCTCCCATGGTGGATTAAGAACGTAATAAAATACGTTCATATCGAGGTAAGAAGGAAACACTATATTGAGTATATTGATCAACGCACCGCATTCTCAGTCGATCCTCAACAGGAAGCCGGTGCGTGGTCTCCAACAGGGAACTTGCACTGCGACTCCAAAAAAACTACACTTTAAAACTTAAGGAGAACCTGGGGAGATCGATAGTTAGTATGATTATTAGTTACAACGACCAACGCAGAAAGTATTGGCATCAGGGAATTGCCTACGCACTACAGGTTCACAACTTACGGAACCAGTTCGGTTCATATACCTACAGGTCGGTACTTTCAGAAAGTCGACGGACGAGCTAGGGGACTCTGCGCCCCCGAGCGGCACCAGCGCCCGGAAGCCACTGAGCAGATCTTCACCCGCTAGGGTACCCCGTCCATCGACCTGTTCGCTCACCTCAAACGCCCACGTGCCACAGTATGCCTCGGTCTACTGGCCCTAACTGAACGCACGATGCGTTTAGGTAAGCGGAACGCTACTACACCGACGCTGACTGACCAGATCAAAAGAAAAGTCTGCTGGTGTTCCGTTGGCGTTTCTCCAAAGTAAAAACAGGTACGCCCATATGGAAAATAGTCATCGTCGTACGCTAAAAATAACATCGTCTGCCAGCTATCTCATCAAATCAAGTAACGAAAATATCCTCACATATTTTATCGCATTTAGCGTAGCGAACGATAATCTCTGATTAATATTATTTGTAAAGTATTTATTTGGCGAAACCTTCGCCTTCAAGGTGCCTGTTTGATTAAACTCTTAAAGAATACTAGTTTTAATCTGAACAGCTGTACGACATCAGAGAGAAACCCACATATGGAATGTTAATACCGAGTCTAGAGTCCATGACCTTACACTGTACTGTATTATACGTAGACAATTATTCTAATAATTCTCACTTAATTATTTTCTGTCTGAAATTCCGTTCTAAATTCGATAACATCAAAATATGAATTATTATTATTATTCGACGGTATTCTGGACGTGTCTATTCGTATAAATTACCGAAAATATTATGTGAAACTTATGTGTAAAATCTGCGGATAAGTAAGTCCTATATATAATCTGCGGATATCTACTCTACCTAACCGAAAAGCCTCGTTTGAGCCTATTCTTAACCTCTGAATGCAAAGCGATGCATCATGTATTCTTAATTTTATTGACTACACGTCAAAATTCATTGGTTGTTTTAGGGCAGTAGAGCCCTAACATTTCTGCACCCGCTGACTCGCCACCAGGAGATAATAGACAGGTCTCACATCCTGAAGATATCCGAAGTCGAACGGAACACATAATATGAAATTTTACCTTCCAATAAAATTATTATTATGTTTCCTAGACTTCGGATATCTGGATAATGCCTTCCTGGTGGCAATATTTTATCAACCTTTACATTCTCCTCAACAATGAAATGGCGGCGAGTCGCCGGGTGCGAGCTGGTTGGTTACAGGAAGCTGTCGGGGCGGAAACTACGTCACAGCGGCGCGCTACGGGCTGTGGAGCGGCTTCATAGACGCTAGCGGCATCTATCGGTCATTGGGAGACGCTACGCTCTCACATCCTGAAGATATCCGAAGTCTAGGAAACATAATAATAATTTTATTGGAAGGTAAAATTTCATATTAAACTTTTCAGACTAAACCATTAGTAGGGTGACAATAAATTTTAATTAAAGTTTAATTTCAACATAAAAATTTGTTATGCTAAAAAAAAAACTTGGTTCCACTTAAGTACTACATAAACGTGACCGCCATCGATTACTGAATTAGAAAAATGGGTTCCTGTTCACCGATTAAATTCCACCGTGTATAGTCGTAGATAACAAGTTCTCTTAATTCTGTCTCGTGGTTCTTGTAATTGACAAGATGAATATGGAAATAGAGACTATTTTCTTACTACTTGTAATTTTCACTTAGTTCTATAGTGACCCTGGATTTCAATTGATTGAGTGTACAATATGTTTCAAGTTTTTCAAGACTAGGCATATATGGATTTAAGTCTAGTTATAAATATTTGCTTCAGTGTACCTGCAATTACTATTTAAGTCGTATTGTGTTGTGCTCAAACATCGGCAGTTAACGAATGTAATACTAATTAAATAAAAATCATTAAATGTTTGCAGTATTTTTATTAATTATTTCAGTATTTTAACAATAAAGAAGGAACTCACGTAATAGGTACTAAAGAAACTTCATTTAAAGATGATACAAAAACACTTAGTTAAAAGGTAATAAGTAGAAAAAAATTACAATCGTTGTTAAAAAGTTATTTAGCAAATATTATTATGACTAAGGAAAGTGCCGGCTTAAATCTAAGAAGCAGTTGCTGCCTCATTTAAACTAGTTTAAAATTGCAAAACTGAGTTAGACTATTTTTAATTATTATCGACTACAAAATAATAAAGAAATATTGTTGGGTGCAGTTGTGTACCAAGAGATTTCTCCACTTTTTTACATATTATTAGCATTATTACAGTGCAGTAAGGTGAAAATGTGGATAGGTACATCTCATAGTTGTCTCGTTATCTATCACTTATCAATACCAACACAGTTACCTATAGCCCCTGAGATCTAAGAACGAACTTTTGACAGTTATGAATTAACCCTTATTAATACGAGGGTAAAACTCAATTTTTTTCCGATAGACTTAACATCATATAGGTAAGGCTCATTTCTAAACTGTCAAATGTTCGTTCTTAGAAATCGACAACTTAAACCTTTTGTGACCTCTATTTGTTAAAAAGTCGATGGAGTGATAAGTTAACTGGGTTCGGGGCGGTAGAAATAGATATTGATACATGATTTTGTTGTAGGTATAGGTAAATATGTAATTTTTAAGTAGATATTTGGTGCTATAGTAATACTATAATCGGATCAACTACCAATCAAAATGTTATTGTCAAATCGCAAAACTTCTAAAAGCATATTGTCTCTATAAATGTTAAAGAAATAATATCCAAACTCTTGTAATTTTATGTGATTGTGTCTTTTGATTGAAAAATTTCATCAAAGTATACCTGATTTCTTTTCTGATTCTAGATGACACAATGTCTAATCAACAAAATATGACTCCTATACCAATGACACACATATGTGGTCAAAATAATCTTATTCCTATGCCACTACTATAAGGCCATACAAATGGCACCTATTAATGACTGGAGTCAGTAGTCGTCAGTATTAAATCAGAACTGAGATAAGAGCTTTATTTCAAGTAGGTATTTGTTACTTAGTGAGTTTTGCCTGTCAACTGACGATATTTATTGTATTGGTATACTTTTCATTCGATTGATAGTCAGTCCATTTTTACAATAATTATATTAAGTCTAAATATATTATATTCAATGACAAGAGAAATGCCTTTGGAATTGAATATAAGTATGTTTAAGAGCTTTTTCACTTTTAGGGACACTCAATTTGCGTCAGATTAAAAAAAGCTTAGTTGGAGTCAGGTTTGTAACGATAATTAACATTTTCATTCCCGATCTCGTGATTTTTCCGCTTTGTAGCGAAAATGGACCTCCCAAAGAGAACTCAGTTCCCAACACTCAATGTGTTAAGCACAAAATTTCATTAAAAAATCGGTTTTGTTGCTAATTTTATGATCTATAAGCGATAATATAATATAAAAAATCGATAAAGTTTAAATTCCTAAAGGACCCCGGGCCTAAAGTATGGAAAATGTGGTTTCAGTCAAATCTTCTGAAATTTTGATATGTTATAGATTTCAGTGCCCTGAACAAAAAACTCTATGGGTGCTACCACGGTTTCCGGGTCCCTTTCCATGTTCTGCTCGATTTTGTACCAGATAACAAAGTAGTACTTAGTTCTACTTCGGGTCTATTTATTTAAACAATTGACATTAGTTTGAAACTTTTTTGTGATAATGCTGGTTAGTTAAAGACATAAAACGTCTACAATGTCAACTTCATACGCACGTGATTGACTTATCGTTTATAGCTAAATGTGTGATTTTATAATATACTTGACATTGTAAAATATGAACTCATTCAAACATTAGAAAATATGGCGCTACTTTTAAATAGAGGACATTGCTTCGTATGTACTAATGCTGTTGCTTGTCGTGCACTGCGGCGGATACCTACCAGAAAACAACGAAGAAAAATTGCAATCTGCTATTTCGTTCAGAGAATCTATGAACAACATGCCGGTTGAGTTCAACAACGAGTCCCGTGTGTGTATTAATTGTGACCGATTGCTGAACTCAGCCGGCATTGTATGTAGACGTTTAATGTCTTTAACTAACCAGCATTATCACAAAAAAGGTTCAAACTAAAGTCAATTTTTTAAATAAATAGACCCGAAGTAGAACTAAGTACTACTTTGTTATCTGGTACAAAATCGAGCAGAACATGGAAAGGGACCCGGAAACCGTGATAGCACCCATAGAGTTTTTTGTTCAGGGCACTGAAATCTATAACATATCAAAATTTCAGAAGATTTGACTGAAACCACATTTTCCATACTTTAGGCCCGGGGTCCATTGTCGTTACAATTAA
Source organism: Thaumatotibia leucotreta (assembly GCA_025490895.1). Classification (NCBI taxonomy): domain Eukaryota; kingdom Metazoa; phylum Arthropoda; class Insecta; order Lepidoptera; family Tortricidae; genus Thaumatotibia; species Thaumatotibia leucotreta. Next base: position 11,916 of record JALPQI010020730.1, on the reverse strand, counting down.
GGTGCAAACGCCATTACTGCAATTAAAGTTTTATTAGGTAACCTTTTTGACGCCACAAATACAAAAGCTGTCAATCACACGCCACGTCAACAAAACGTCAAAACAGAAAATGAATTTTACGCACATGCGTGTAGGTCTATATTGCTCTGTGGATCAAGAGTTATATATCGGTCTTTGATGTTGAACCTGTACAATATGGGTCAAAATTCTTTTCGTTGTCTTATTTTGTGTCCCTAAAAACGTGACGCAGTTGTGATTTTTGTATGAGATGATCTTTTTCATCACACTTGCTGTCTAAGCGCGCCATTGCTTGCATGCGTAGCGGGAGTAATAGAAAATTGAAATTCCCTAGGGATTAATAGAAATGTCAGTACGTTATAGAATAATATTTTGTCTTAAAACTTATTATTTTGTTCGCAAGTGTGATGAACTGATGAAAAACATTGTATGCATCACGGTCGGTAAGCGGAATACTAACTCGAGTCATTAAAAGCCCTCCGCCTACGGCGTTGTGCTTCTAACACTCGTTAGTAATTCCGTTCTTACCTCCCTTGATGCACAATGTAATATTGTTTCCAATTTTTGATGTAAGGATTAAAATCTAGCGTGAAAAAGAAATACAAGTACACCGGATTTTTTTTATATACTGGGTCGATACAACTAAAAGCGTGACAGAGTGGTATGAAACAAGACAACGAAAAGAATTTTGACCCCTATATCAGTTATTGGCGTCCAAAATGTTAACGCTAATTAGGTGTCCCTAAAAGTGAAAATGTCCTTAGTTACAGTTAAGTTACTTCTTTTTCGGAGTCTTAGGAGTGGGCGGTTCAGGGTCCTCTACGGTTTCATCCGCGGTGCTGACATCGTTCACATCGATTCCTGTGTCGTCGTTGCTTCCCGTGTTCAGTTCCTCCTAAAATCAGTTTTTTTTTATTAATAGTATGATTGATTAAATTATAAATATTAGATCACCAAAGAAAAAAGACCAAGATCAGTAACATCAGAGGTTTTACAAAAACCTCGAAATAGTCCAATATTTTAAAATGTTTTATAATCTAGTCTTTATGTACTACTCAATATTTTATGTAATTTACAATAAAGAACATATTTTTAAATTACTTCATTAACTTAGAATTTATATACCGAAGAACGAAAAAAGAACCGTTGTTTTTGTATGGATTGGTAAGAAATAATAGAAGTTTTAAGCTTTGTTTACATTTTTTTAAGTTTATACAGAGGAATGGTATAAAGTTGAAGTTATAGGTATCCATTGGTTACCGTCAGAGCTGCATGCTTCTTTACCACCTATCTGATATAAACAAACCCCGGATGACGGGAGCAAAAATGCGTTTGTCACTAGTGCTTAGTTAAATATCGACTATTCTATCGACATCCATACCAACATTTTATGAATTAGAAATGTATGATCAACGGTAATTTATGCAACCGTACGTAATCAGAGGCGTTGCGATCTAAAATTGATAAACAATAATATGTCAACAATACCTAGTACCATATGACAGTTACAAAATCAAAATGAAAGCCTAAAAAGCAACTTGAATGTCATTCAGAAATTCAAAGTGCACTTGTTAATATTACTTTTACATCCTCAAGGCGAAATAATTCACAAAAAATATCGTAATGTGTTGATTAAAAAAATTGGTGAATTCATATTAAAAATCTTATATATTTTTGATATTTAACTAAGCACTAGTGACAAACGCATTTTTGGTCCCGTCATCCGGGGTTTGGATATAAATAATATCTCACCTTGATAACTTCAATGAAGCTGTTGGCTTCGTCCAACATCTGTTTGTACTCTGTGTTCTTTTCCTTCAGCTCCTCGATGAGTTGTCGGAGCTTCTCATTCTCATCCAAAGCATCTTGTAATGCTACCCTAAAAATTAGTATCTAAGTTAGTAATTATAGCTTGCAAGCCTGTTTGTCAGTAAAATCCAGAAAAAGGATTTCCATCCCTCATTTTAGGGTGGTAACACTGGTATTAACATTAAGGCTTGTCATAAAATACTGTATAAAAAAGAAGTAAGTACAAAAAATGATAGGGTGGTTGATTACGGGACCAGAAATTTCTAAATTTCAGGCAAGTAACACAGTAATTCTGTTTTTTTGATAATCTGACAACTACCAATTTTTTTAACAATCAGAACTGATTTTAAAAAACATTAATAGGTATATATATTTATTTTATTTCATATCCCCTTAAACTAACACTAACAGACATGCTATACACATGTTAATTTTACAGGAGTGAATTGTATAATATTAGGTATAAGTTATACAATTCTAGAACCAGTGTTATTTTTACACTATGACTGAAGTACATAGCTTGGGGTTGTGATAGCCTCCAGGTAACTGCTACTAGCTAAAAGAAACTGAGTTTCAGTACTGCGGAATATATCCCGATTACTGTCACTGTCCAATATGATGTATATTATATGCAATACAAGTTGTTACATAATTATTTGCTGTGATTTGATTTTTTTCCAGTAATGTATGAAGAATCATGTCAGTATCATTTATTTAACTGTTCTGATGTTAAATAACAAAATATAATAGGTAACTACAAATTTTCTAAACCTTATGTTTACCTTTAAATAATCCTGTGTATACTTGAAACAGAAATCAAATCCTTAGTTATTACACTATACAAATGCAATTTCAATTCATAATTAAATTTTAATATGTATGTATATAGGCTCCAGATTTTTTGGCAAGCATATTGTTTGGGGTTTACCTCTTATTAGTAAAATCAATTGTTTCAATTTTGTTTCAAAGCTTACAAATATTGATAAGCAGGACAAAAAAAAATTAATTATGCTAGTTGGGTTTATGAGGCTTATAACAAATACATCTTTTTAATTCTTATTTTGAATTCAAAGCAGTTCTATCACCTGTTTCACAATTCCTAGATAAATATATCCATCAGATAAAATGATCACTATCCTTCCTCAGCCCTATGAAAGAAAAGTCATAACATTTATCTGAGAAATATCTGGATATGGTGAAACATAGAGGTCTATTCAGTTACATAATTTGCAACCATTTTTACGAATAAGTACTCACTGGCGCTTCTCTGCAAGGATCTGCCAATACTTCTCTGATGCTCCTTCAGGATTGGTAAGATCATCAACAGATATTTTCGTGTCAAAGTTGGCCTGCGTCTCCTTAGTTGACAAGTTCTTACGCTTGACTTCTATGTCGCTGAAATTAAAATTAGAATGTTGGTATTAGTGTCATAAAACTAGGGCACGCAAACTGATTTTGAAAAGTATGAAAAAACCGGTTAATAAACCATCTAATCTCATATAATTAAGATCCGGTTTGCACACCCTACATGAAACAAACAGTTATGTATTATGCTAGAAGAGTTAATTTATCAAAAAGATAGGTCAGTTCCAAAAACATTATGATGCAATGGTTTTTATCCTTCTGCCAGACATATTCTGAAAACGTGTATGGAATATCTTAATCGTAAAGCACTCGCACTCGGACTAGCAAATACATTTATTTGAAATAAACAATAATAGAGTATTACTGTTCGTATGGTAAATGATAATTGATAAATAATTTTATTAAATATGCAGTAGTCTGCGAAAATATGGCGGCATCAGTTTCATTTACGTAAAGCAAAGCAGCAGCCGGCGTAAAAATGCAAATAGATGATGATACTCACACTGGCGAATCTTGACTCAATTGATGCTTGAGTGTTTTGGAAGGCCTGCCGACTAAATTCTCTCTATCAGAAGCCGTATGCTGCAGGGTTTTAAGACCCTTCCTGGTCACCCTCGTCGAACCCTGAAATTATAATGCTCTTAACTTAATACACTTGCCAATATGAAGCAAAGCATCATTAGCATCACCATGACCGTTTCCTACCTGAATCTCCCGATTACTCATGGTAGAAGCTTCAGGGATATAAGTACTCCTTATTTTAAACTAGATCACGTCGTATGGAAAAGAAGAAAGAAGATAATTAACGAATTCTTTCTAGTTAGCACACAAATCGTCGCCCCAGCTCCACTCAAGCAAAGCACAGCACAGTATTCACAGTAAGCATAAGAACCTAAACGTCACTATTGACAGTGACAGGAGGAAGCGAAGGACTTTTTCCCGCCATTTCTAATGTCCAAATGACACTCCAACGAACCGAAAAGGCAAGTGCTTACTTTTTAATTACATATATTAATTTAAAAATCTTAGCTTTTCTCTAATCAAAACTATAGGCTGTTATAGAATTTAATAGTTTTATCATTTTCGATGATGGGCTTCACTTATCATAATAAGAGGCTTTTTACGAGTTTGTCGGTAGTGGTCAAGCTTTCAATTCGGACTCAGTAATGACGTTTCAAAATGTCTAATCTTTGGATTCTAGTGTTACTATAGGATCTCAAATCCCCTCAATTAGTGGGAATTTCTAAAAATATTTAATTGGCAGCTGGCAGGCAGTTGTGGTAATATTTAACTACATAACCTGATAGAAAAGCTGAATTAGTATTCACTGACGCAAGACCACCCTCAACGAGTTTTATCTTAATGACCTAAACGAGCAGCGCTGCGGACAGCAGTCCATGCCACGCCATACATACTGCTAGTGGCTGAGTGGTGTGATGTAGGCGTCGGTTTAATTGATCCTCATATAGGACACTGGTGTAATAGTTTTTTTTTTCTTGGATATTACATGCAATATTATTTATAATTGTATAGTATATAGTACTGTGACTTCTTGAAATATTCAAATGAAAATATTTAATAAAATAATTTGATTTGTTCCACAAAAATACGTGAAGTCTTTTCTTTAAAATATCATATCTATAATCTTTAAAGTACTTCCCCTCCATGAAGCAAAGTTTTGAGACACCTGCCGGTATATTAAATGTGTTTTTCTTGTAAATTACTCATGAGTATTTAGTCGTAATTTATTGGTTATATCATTTATTGGAAGCTCGGCCACATTATCAAGGCTACAGATTTATAATAATATGTTCGAAAGGACAAACCGAATTCACTATGACATGCTGCCGCTGTCACTAATAAAGTATACTATGTCCGTCAGTAGTCATGACAAAAGAAATGCTTTGAAGCTATAGGATAACTGAATAGGATATTATTAATATTATGTGCATGGCGCAAAACTAATCATTTTCTGTGGGTGAGCGACCCTACACTTATTTTTCTTCGCTAATATTTATGTTTCTTCTGATGAAAGCCGAATATAATAACATGATATTTTTTAATTGTTCCGTTGAAAAAGAATTCATATATCGAAGACCGAAAAAGAACGAAATTAGAACCGTTCTTTTCTTAGGAGAAAAACCGATATCCGATCCCTTAAGTTCCAGCAATGTAATGTAATCGAGGTTTTACGAAATCGAAGCTTTCCCGCTCGTTCCAATAAAAAAATGCGAGCGCGAATGCTTTACGTATCGAGTAATACCTAACGTAACCGATACTTTGAAATTCATAGTACCTATGGTATATTATTATAATTTAGGGGAAATAAAAATATTTTACTGGCAACATCAGAAGGTACTATTAGTTTTGACGAATTTGTTATTTGACAAGGTTCCATGTAATGCACGTCCCGATAAAGGACGGCCCGATAATTGGCGTCCACTTTTGTGGACTCGGATTATTGGGATGTTCATTCTCGCCCTGTGCAAATAGTGGCTTCGGATTATCGTCGCGTACCCAGCTGGAACGGGCCAATATTTCCCATCCCAATAATGAACGACCCGATAATCCGCGACCATGCAGTGGACGCGGATTATTGGGACGTTCATTATCGGCCCGTTCCAAGAATGATCGACCCCGGAAAGCACGGACCAAGAAAGGACGGCCCAATAATCGGCGACCACTTTTTTCTGAACGCCACAGATTACGTATGTTTGACAAATAGAGTGATTTTGTAGGAATGGGAAACTAACTTTCAGTTTACGATTCAACAAGTTTGCCTTGCCATGCTTAACCCTTAACCACCTACGTGCGGTCTCACAGACACTGGATTATTCAAAATTGACAATAACTGAACGCCAGTACATCGCTCACGCCTCTGTGACCTTGTACCTTTGCCCAGCACCTCCGCAGTGCTGGCCATGCTGTCGACTCTTTCAGACGTGCACTCATTTGGATTTTGTGAGTAATAAAGTAGCATCGGCGGTCCGTGAGACCGCATGTAGGTGGTTACGATACATTTTGTAGGTGTCTCAGTGACCGCACGTAGGTGGTTGTGTTGTTTAAATTTTGAAAACAGTTTTGAAAAAAGGTTCAAATGTATGAAGAAACTGGCCGAAAAATTAGTGAAACCCTATTTAGAGCGTCGTGCAAATAATCAGCGTCTTCCACGGGACTAAAAACTTGTTTTCAATGTGAATGTTCGAACAAATTGTGTGTCGACGGCAGACAACAATGGTTATTTTAAAAGCATGTAATTTTACAAAAATATCGTATTTGTAACCAAATTAGATAGTTTAATAACATTTTTGATTGCTTAATATTATTTTTTAATAATGAAAAGCTTTATATTACATTTTTTAATTTTGTAAGCTCATATCCTGAAGGATACTAAGTTTTGTAATCGAAAATACAACAAGTTAATAAATATGTCAAGTTTGAAATACAAAATGTTGATTATTTTTGTATTCTTGTTGGTTAATAAATGCCTGAAACTATTCAAAGTATATTTAATATATTTAAACCCCCTTCAGTCACGCCAAAGTAAATAAATCAGGTCCCATAAGAAGAAGCGGTCTCCAGGACCGCAGGTAGGTGGTTGTGTGATACAAACAGGACGTAGGTGGTCAAGGGTTAATAATAATTTAACTTTTCAGTAATTTGTCAAAAATGTCAAACAACTATTTATTTACTTTACTAGTTACTTGTCTTTACGCTTTATTGACAATTGACATTCTGTAGTTTATTATTTACAATCCAGATCCGACCCGAAAGTAAGAAAAACAGCCAAACATGCTTACAAAATTATAATCGGCTATGCAGTCATGAAAATCTTACTGTAGCTGTGTTACCGATAGAAGTTGCATAATAAGACTAATTAATTAAGTACTTCAAACGTGTCATACTTCCTGGCGGTGACATGGTGTCGTACAGTATTCAAACTAACATCAAAAAAATGTACATGAAATGTACGAAATTGTACGCTAATTTAAAAAAATTGTACTACATGTACGAGACGAGAAAACGGTGTTAATCCGTCACCGCTAGGAAGCATACTTCCTGGCGGGGGCTAATTATTTTGTTATGTTGCGGCCGAGTTTTCAGTGGGCATGTCAATTAAAAAATATGTACGAAAAATGTACGTTCTGGTATTGTTGAATATCTCTGAAATAGTTTCTCGTTTCTAATATAACGAATCATACTCCTATTTCCTATATCATTACGCGCAGAAGTTATTTACAATGATGATTAATATGGAAACAGTTTTTGTATCTACTGCACAATGTAATAATAGTTATGTACACGCATAAATATGTACGACGACAATTACATGCCACTTATTGATGTATATAATATAATTGATCAAACACGTTAAATAAATCAAGTTCCATTGAAATGTTTTTAGTACCAAATTAAAGCACCTATGAGATAGATATACCCAAAAGTGCTTTAGGACCAGAACGTACATTTCTCGTACATATTTTCTCATTGATATGCCCATTGAAACTTCGGCCGCAACAAAACAAAATAAATAGCCCCCGCCAGGAAGTATGCTTCTTAGCGGTGACAGATTAACACCGTTTTCTCGTCTCGTACCTGTAGTACAATTTTTTTTAATTAGCATACAATTTCGTACATTTCATGTACATTTTATTGATGTTAGTTTGAATACTGTACGACACCATGTCACCGCCAGGAAGTATGACACCTTCAAACTATTAAGTAACTAACTATTTAGTCTGTTTCTATAGCCAAGTTTAGTAGTGACCTTGTCTAGAGATAGAGATGTAGATATGGATCTTTATTTGCATCCAATGTCTAGTATATATGGACCCTGGTAGGCTTTCACAACAATTCCTTAAAACTAACAGTTTATTTGTAAATGTATTTTGTCATAGATTAATTTATGCTATTGTCTAATCTAATTCACCTAAATTACTTACTTTATAATATAAAGATATTATCTAAGCTATGAAGCCGTAGGTTTCAAATTCAAATCCCAGCAAGAGCATTTATTTGGTTATCACAGATATTTTGTTTCTGGCCATGGTTGTTTTCTGTATTCATGTATCAATAGGTATTTTTCTATTTGTTGGCTTGGTACCAACAATACAAACCTAAACCAACCTTACCACATAATTATGTTAATTTGTTGTAAAATTGTTCCATTATATATTCTAATGCTATCTATTTTTTATATTCATTTTATTTCAATGAAAACGAAGTACCTATACAATAATCCATCTAATCATCTGCCATGTTATATTATTACTCAGCAATACATTTGTTATATTATGTTGGAATGACAAGCTATTCTAAATTCAAGAAGCATGCAACTGTCAGCCCATTCTAATCTTTTGTTATTTATAGGTTTCTGGGAAACTTACGTAGTAATGGGGTGGATTAACTGGATAAGTAATTAAATACTTTAAATTGTAAACATTGCGTTTTATTTGTATGAGAGAAAAATTGAATTTATATTATAATGACACCGTACATCAATCAATCAGTAAGTAAAGTCAGATTCAAAACTAAATGCATAGACAAAATCGGTGGACAGCATCACGGCCTTCCAACACCTTCTCCTGATGTCCGCCCATGTTGCTGTAACACGTCTCTATTTGTATGCATCAATCTTGCACAGTGTCTTTCAAACATAACTTTTGATAGTGGCTTTGTCATTACGTCAGCTAACTGTACGTCTGTCGGACAGTAGCTAATATTGAACAACCCACTCACGAAGTGTTCGTGTATAAAATGGTAACGCACGTCTATGTGCTTTGACCGTTTATTGAAAGCTCCAGACTTCACAAGCTGAATTGAGCTTTGGTTGTCAACATGCAAGTTTATTTTGCAGTCCAAGCTTGTTATTTCATTTAATAGGGATTTTAGGTATAAAGCCTCTTTACAGCAGTCTGCTGCTGCTATATACTCGGCTTCCGTTGACGATAACACAACGATAGGTTGTCTTTTGGATGTCCAAGATATAGGTCCATCAACAATCATAAGCACCGAGCCAGAAGTGCTTCTTCGTGTCAATGGGTCTCCAGCATAATCTGAGTCGCTGTAGGCATCGATACTCTCTATCGGTTGGTTTCGTTTGAAAAAAATGCCTTTATTTTTAGTCCCGACTAAATATTTAAATATTTTCTTGACTTTTGTCACGTCTTCTTTAGTCGGATTTTCAACCTTTCTGCTAACTTGATTGACCGCTTGTGCGATATCTGGTCTTGTTCTGGTTGACAGGTATAGCAAACTGCCCACTGCCTGTACCGACCTGTACCGACTTTGATTCACTACTTGCGGGCGTGTCACAAGGTTTGGCGCTCTTCATATTATATTTATCCAGTATGTCATTTACATAAGATGTCTGGGTAAGAATTATTCCTTCTTTAGAGTTCTTTATTTCCATACCCAGATAAGTACTTGGATTTAAATTTTTTTCATTGCAAATTTGGTATCAAGTTTTTTTTAAATTGCTTCGATCTTTTTCTTGTCATTTCCTATGACAAGTCCGTCATCAACGAATAATCCTATTATTATTGACTTATCTTCGTTCATGAAAACGCATCGATCGGTTTTGATAGTCTTGAATCCCAAGTCAAACATCGCTTGGTTAAATGTTTTGTTCCATGTAAATGGAGCTTGTCTCAGTCCGTATTCCGTATAACGATTTTTTCAATCGGCAAACTACTTCAGTAGTATTGCAGTTAGTGTCATAGCCGACAGGTAATTTCATATAAACTTCATCTGTCAACTCGCCGTACAAGAAAGCTGTCTTGACGTCAAATGTCATGAAGTAGTAAGATTTGGATGCGGCAACGGCTAATAAAGTTTTCAAGGCAGATTGACTAACTACCGGGCTATAAACATCTTCGAAATCCAGGTTTCCTTTTTGCTCGCAGCCACGTACGACTAATCTGGCCTTGTACGTACCGTCATCTTTAATCCGAAATACCCATTTGTTCGACAAAACTTTATGCCCTTTGGCTTCTGACTTGTCAACTAATACCCATGTATTATTTTTCTGTAGAGGTTCCATTTCAGATTGTATTGCCTTCTCCCAATTTTGTCTGTCGGTGCCCGTTACAGCTTCTTTGTATGTAAGCAAAGAGCAGTCATAGTCGTCAGTGTTTTCTTACGTAAACATGGTCACTTATTTATTAACAGAAAACAAAACAAAACAGAACATAACGAGTTTCGTTGTTTCTCAACAGTTATTTAACATATTTAAAATACCTACCTACATAAAAATAAAAGAGCCACATTTTCTTGAACCTTAGATATCTGGGAAAAATGTAATATTCATACCTTCAGAAAACTTTACATAGGCAATCGCACGTCCGTCGGTATTCAAATATGTATTAAACATCAAAAGACAGTTACAAGTGTCAGAATTTTTGACATATCACATAATATTAAATATGAATTCCTTAACCTACCCGCGAGGTCGCGAGTTCACTAACCGGCGATCAGCTGTGATACATGCTTGAGAAAGGTACTAATATATGTACACATATCGACGGCCCCTACGTAAGTTGTCGTAAGTTGAAAATGGCAAGTTTACAGGAGAGCACTTTAAAGTTTTAAATGTGTATGGTGGTCACATAGTTCAACGGATTGCTTTGAAAATTGGCATACATGTTAATAAAGATACTGTCTTTATAGTGATATAATTACTTTTTTGATATATTTCATATTTTTGCCGGAATTGCACTTACGACAGTATATGACGGAGAAAAGAATCTAAAAATTGTGGTATGTATTACTAACTTCACTTTACGCTGGTGGTCATAAATGGTCTTTGATCGTAAGTTATACATACTACGAGATACGTCGGAATTATGCGTGTCAGTTTTGTCGTATCTGTTATTTACTACATTATTTTGCGGAAACGTTATAAAAACTTTTTGTTAGTTACTATATTATGCCATTTAACAAACAATTTAATAGGAATTTTATGGAACCCTGATGGAATATTTTGAGAAAATTAAGCAGGTGAATAGTTTTTTGTGTGTTTTATTATGAAAAATAGATCAGGTACAGTATTTTTGTACATTTTCTGGAAAATGTCGTGTTGAATGAAGACAACATTATGTAGTTTGCGAGTACCTACTGGAAACTATAAGGGTGTATCAACTTTTTTCTCTATGTTATTGCCATGGTTGCGGTCGCCTGAGTCATGCAAAGCCTGGTTTTATGCAAGATTATGCTATTTGAACTATGGAAACATGCATTATTCTGGTGTTGGTAAGTCCGTTCCTTAACGGGTCACCTACAAACATGTACTACATGCATGTTTGCATGATTTAAGTTTCATAATTTTGCATAAAACCAGCGTGACTCAAGCAACCGTAACCATGACAATAACAGACAGAAAAAAGTTGATTCACCCATAAAATTAACTAAAGATATTGTAGATCGTAACGACCTACCTATGTGTACATGAAATTCATCGAACATTTCCTGAATAGTTGCTATTTCGTTTGGCGAGGGGAGTATTATTCGTAGATTGAAGCAAAGACTTCTCTTATAATGTTGTAGTTTTGGTACTGGTCAATATTTTCATAGATAAATTTGAGCAGAGGGCATTCGAGAGTTGTCCGAATAGGCCGAGATGCTGGTTACAAAATGTGGATGACGTTTTTGCTATAATTCCTGATAAAGTTGTTGATGTGTTACTTACCGATCTTAATAATTGCATCCCAGAATAAATTCCACATA
>JALPQI010020729.1:0-22522 GCA_025490895.1 Thaumatotibia leucotreta | reverse complement strand
AGTTTGTTTTAAAGAAATCATTTTTCTAGACAAGTTTAACTAGACGCCATTTTTACTGCCTAATATTTTGTGAAATTATTGCAGCGAACAATTTTTTTGGCTTGTTTTTGTACTTTTATGAATATATTCTCTGTAACAAATCGTTCTATACTTTTTAATATACTATATTATGAATGAAACAAATGGCTTAAACATATAAACACAATATTACTTTTTTAATATTTTTATATTTGGTTAATATTTTATTAAATATTACATTTCAAGCGGGCGCTCTTATTTAAAGAGAGTTTTACACAAATTCAGCGAGAGACTTTCATCCGCACCAAGTTTTGCAAGTTTAAGTATCAGTATTAGCCGATGAAAACTAGGCGCATGAAATAAGAAGTTAGAAATTTGTCACGCCATTTTGTAATATTACTTTAGCATTATTCTTTTGAGATATGCGCCATTATACGTATCGTTGTCTATTTCTATTAAAATCTTTCTTAAGGTTGGCAGGGTTGAGTTAATTTGGTTTTAAAACTTCTCAGGTAAATACTTCTGTTTAGCTCTCAAGCTTATCTATTAACCATCTACTAGCGCATATCGTGGTCTATAAATAGTATAGAAAGACTCTAGAAGAATGCCTTAAGACTATTTGAAAATGTTTAATTCTTAACTCTGTCTATTCGTGGTTTCTAGAGGGAGACTTATGAATAGTTACAAGGTTGTGCCCACTTTACTATAGACTATCTATAAGCGTTATTGAAGATAGCTTGGGGGCAATGTTACTCTTATGGTAGACAATCAAATCGAAGTCTATTAGATATCTAATATCCCCTTTTTAGATTCGCTTTTGTTACTTGGGAAATGACGAAAAAATCATAAGTCCTTTACAGTACAAAAGAACCAAGGCAATTTGTATCTTCTCTAGGGCCACACGGCTCACCCTGCATACGTTTTCGGATGGAATAAGTGAACGGTGGCCTGTAAAACAGGTTTGAAATGAAGGCTCGCGACGGCTCACCGGTGACCCCCGTGGCCCCAATGGTTCAACATGGTTAGGCTCACCGGTGACCCCTGTGGCTCCAATGGAAAGACTACATTTTTGGCGTGGCGTTCATCGTGTTAAGGTGCGTGCAAACCAAAAGAGCATTCGCTGTTCTATCCCCCGCTCTACGAAATCAACCAATCACGTTGTGTGTAACGATCGAATTTCGTAGAGTGGGAGGTTAGAATAGCGAATGTTCTTTTGGTCTGAATGCACCTATAGAAGGCGAGCAAAGTAATCTCGTTCTTGACCAACATTGCCCACCTCAATTTAGTGCTTAAAAATAGCTCGTATGACAATAATACTACGATCACAGAAGGTTTTTGGGCAATTCTACCATTTCATGTTTATAACTCAGGGATAAGTATAAACAATTTTGAGTAAATTGGTTGGGCAATGTTACCTACCCGTTTTCGCTCTTTTTCATACAAGGTCCACTAACGCAATTCGCAAATGCTAGGGTTGTCACTTTTAAGTAGATATCTTAACTAAAGACGTTTAACTTTTGTTCAAAGTATTAATATACTAGTGAAGTAAAACAGTCCAAAATGTATTATTTGTTTTAATGCAATAATAATAAAACCATTTTTTGAATGGGAATCAAGATAATATTATATTGATATAAATATCAGCCCACTAACGAAGCAGCAGACAACGAAACTGACAATTGAGAGTACCTAAAGTTATTGGTTCCGAACATTTTGTACACGTAAAATAAAATAACGGAGTTATTTTCATAAAGTGGTAAAACTTGAAAGTGACAACTGTAGGCTATTTTTCATGATGGGCAATGTTTTCAATGTCCGTTTGCTAAAGTACTGGATAAAATTGCCCAAAGCCATAACTTATTTTCTGATTAGCTTTTTCCAATAAAACTACTATCAATGTAATCTACTGTTGTCATTTTATTACAGGTCATGGGTTTTTTTTTTTTCATTTAATACCACCCTGTTTTGAAAAATTTATGTCTATATTTTGCCAAGATTTTGCCCGCCAAATAACCAACCTCACTCAAGAAGCTCTAGCAAACAACTAGATGAAGATAGACGCAAAAGTCATACTTGGTGTTGCTTCTCACATAATCTATTTTATACTAAAAATAGTTAGGCCGCCATAAGAATGTAATTTTTTTTAATCGCTCAAATCAAACTAATGAGGTGCCGTGTTCCACAGCCTTAGATACCATGGACCCTTTGATATGAAGACACCTGAATGGATGCCTTGGTATACCAGCATAGAAGAAAGTGGAAGATGCCATGCCAGAGGACCTAACCCGCGTATGTGCCAGCCATCCTGGAACCCTTTGATATAGCAAGAATCCTTTTCCCTTTGAGATAGCAGTGATGAGTATTTGTTGCGTTGCAACCTCAGTGCGCAAAAGTACTCGTTATCATCAGATCAGCTGCGGTCATATACTCATATGCTGACTCCAGCGGCAGCGGTGAAACGCTGGAATGTGGAAGACCAAGCTAACCACGAATAAATAAATATGAATATATATAGTCTTTTTCCTTTTTTAGTTTTAGTAGGTACACACGCCAACCCAGTTAACTCTATCAAAGATTTCGATTCTGGACCGTGTACGTGTTTCACTTAGTCGATTTGACCAAACTTTGATTCGAAATATAACGCTTATTTTCGAATAGTCATGTCAAATCTCCATAGTACTTTAGCACTACATACATATATATATGTATATGTATATATATATATATGTATATGTATATATATATATATATATCTGAGAGAAAGCGTTATTCTTCGAATAAAAGTTTGGTGAAACGCAGCCTTAGTTTTATTTTCAGTGACGTCTCAATTGTTTTTTCTTAAAATCTTGAATTGGTCCCGATCTGTCTTTGTCACCCATTCTTGATTCGTCATTTTAACTGGGGTCAACTATATCAACTTTGGTAATTTGTTGTATTGTCTATTTCATATTGCTCATTTAAGAACCCGGTGATGATGTAAAAAATTCACAATTTGGGCGATGATACGACTTTTACACAGTAACTGAACACCCAAGGTCGGCGTTCGCATGTATCTGCAAGAATTCCACCGAATTATGAGCCCTATTGTAATAACACTAGGTACAATTTTGTTTGAAGAGTTGAATACAATTTTAACAACACTGCAGGTGCGCGACGATACCTAGAAATGTTCGACGCTGTTTAGGCACGCTATAAAAAGTATTGATACTTGAATACGTTTAATGTAAATTTGAAATTTTTGGTCGATTTTAATTTAAATGAAAGTTCAAGATAATTTTGTATTAAACATTTATTGTATATTATATATATCTTTTTATAAATTATTTATACTTTGACACTTATTATGAGTATACTTACTACATCTTCTATTATACAAACCATTAGCGCACAACCGAATCAACTTGGGCTAGGCACTTGAAATAAACACCAGAACTTCTTAATAGACAGATTAATTGTTTTGAAATGTAATGTATCATCATCATCATATCAGCCGAAAGACGTCCACTGCTGAACATAGGCCTCATCTAAAGATTGCCACCATGACCAGTCATGGCCATATGGTATGCTAATGTATGAGATACTATGCCATGTAATGTATGAGATGGTATGTAGATTAATTACCATTGCATACCAATAAACTCGTTTTTAAGCTAACATAGTCATTTATATTATTAATTAGTGTGACTTAAAACGGGATATTTACCATGTAAATTGCAATTATTGAGCACCCGATATTTCGGCATTGACGTACTGCGAGTTTTAGTTGTGGTCTACCTACATAACCCATTATAACCAAGCCCTACCCTACCCTAGTGCCATATGAAAAAAATGCCACGTAAAAAAGTTCAGCTATGCTATTCTCTTATTCATACATTCGACGCTGCGTTCATCAACGAGCTCGACGACGAGACAGCCTTCACTTCGACGTGCGCAGCGCTGCGAAAAACGGTATTCACTAACGTAGAACAGCTTGTTGTCGAACTGTAGGCGGTAACTCTCGACGCACTGTAGTTCCAGCTCACGCCGCATTCGTCGCAAGTTGAAAACTCGCATTGTAATCAGGGTCTGGGTCAGACACAGGGTCCTGAAGATTCATTAAAAAAAATATTTTTCATGAGACGATGTTAATAAATTTAATACTTTTATATTATTTATATATATATATATATATATATATATACATATATATATATACATATACAGTGTGTTACCATGACCCAGGCTTTTACGAAAATGGGTAATAATACGCATTACTGGCAATCGTTTTCAAGTGTTAAGAGTTGACAAATATTTAAATTAACTGAACAATTATTTTTATTTCGTTCGAACGATCAATGTAACGCGTGTACTGCTTGGTTGTCAAACGTTGCGAGTGGCTGCGATCTGTCATTGTCAAGTGCCAATTAACGATTTATTTTGAAGTACATTGCTTCTCAATTAACTTTTCTTAGAAAGATAATTACTTTTAAAATTAGGATTTTTAAACAAATAATGCACATGGTTTGGCTGAGAATCTGCATCTCAATCCTCGGTTCAAATAAAAGCCTGGCTCATGTTAACACACTGTATATTTAAAAAATGGTTCATTTAATTTTCTTAATGTATACGTATCAAAATACAACGATTATTATGAGTTTATAAACCTTCTCTGTTATTGAAGATACGCTGGCATTGTAGCGGTCTTGATTAGGATTTTTAGACCCACAGATTTTTTTTCTTCTTTTTACTACGCCATATTTACGGTTACGGTTTTTGATATGACGGACCGTAATTACATCTATAAAAAGGATCTGTTAATATAATAAAAATAAATTATACATTCAACACCCAAATACGACTGATAAAATACAAAAGCCACAAGTTTTGTTTCTCCCCTCATAATATTTTAGCTCCAAGACATGATTGAAACGAACGAGCAAGGATAGTAACATGTGATCATGGATTGCAGACGAAGAAAATAGGAAAAGGGTTAAAACGAAAAAAAAAGTAATGAACACAGTCATGATTATTTAGTGAAAAGCGAAAAGCTAGTGGTATGTTAACTCCAATCCAAATCCGAATGATGACAG
Source organism: Thaumatotibia leucotreta (assembly GCA_025490895.1). Taxonomy (NCBI): domain Eukaryota; kingdom Metazoa; phylum Arthropoda; class Insecta; order Lepidoptera; family Tortricidae; genus Thaumatotibia; species Thaumatotibia leucotreta. The sequence continues at coordinate 17,435 of JALPQI010020729.1, read as the reverse complement.
CTAAAATCAAGATATGTTTCAAGCTCAAACGTAAAAAAATTGTAAAGAAGAAATGTTAAATAAGCTAAAAACGAATTAAGCTTCACACTCTGCCCACACGTTTATTCGTAAAATACTCCAAAGATTATCTGTATTTTCATGCTAAAAGCATTTTGCATAAACACACATAAAATAGCTGAGTAGTTCAGTTCCATGGCTGTAGAATAAATTAACCACATTTTGAGTAAGTCTTGTACGTTGTGGTTGGGTTATTTTGGTGTTCTATTTCACGCAAGGACTCCGACAATTGTTGTATTCCAATGGGTTTCAGCAAAAACCATCTGTGACAAAATAATATACTTTACAGTTTTTATAGTTACATACATATTTGTATCCTTAATCCTTATACTGACTTGTCTAGAGTATTGTTATCATGACATACATCATTTATTTAAAACACTTTGTTACAATATCTCACAGATATATCTAACAATATACATACCTACTTCACATATTGATTGACCAATGTTTACAAGTTTTCATTGTTTTTTATTATTATTGTGTATTTAGGAAAGGACAATCAAAAATTAAAATCAGATTAAAAATACACAATGAAATAATATCGGTATACGATCCATGTCCAAAAGTTTCAATTACCTTTCTATAAGCAGCAACCTAAGCAGTATGCTCTATAAGGAAATTAGCCTCAGCCATCTTTTTTATAATCTGGCAAACCAAATTTTATTTCTTTTAAAAACTGTGAGTTATTAATATTGCGATGGGCGTAATCATACCCATGACATCGCCCCTTTTTTAATTTGTCTCTTTTCTACCGATGGAAGCCTTATATCAGGTTATATTAAAAATATTGAATATCGTATTGAAAAAAGAAAATACATGTTAACAGTTTTAATAAGAACATCTCTTCAATAAATTAGAATTAAAAAACTATGTCAAATAAGTACTAAAATATTATTGAATACTAGTACTAAAAACTCAATGATCTACAAAAAAATACCTTAATAATAATTTTTACTTACCAAAGGATCAAGAACCGCAAATCACTTTATGTTCACTGGCTACTTCTGGGTAGCGCACGCGACTAGGGGTGAACGACCGCTACAGCGAGTACAGCGCAGAGCGATACGTCCTCCCGTTGTGAGCTCTCGGAGCGGTCTGACGGCACTGCGCTCGCGTCAGTTATTTTATTACGAATTTCGAGTAAACTTTACGAACAGTTTTTGCAAATAAAGTCTATGAATATGTATGCATATATATTTTTTTAATGATAGTGCATGAACTGAAGTTTATTTTAGTATATTTTTAAATGAATTTAATGCTCTTGTATAGGCAGTAAACTCAGCTGTTCTTCGTGTATTTCTTGCGAATCTCACCGAATGTAAATATTTTTTTACTACTTAAATTCATATAAAATTGTTTTTTTTTCCACTTATTCCGTAGAAGACTATCATACGAATACTATGTTATTTTTGTATATGGGTCTAATGTCGAGTCCATCGTGAAAAAAGAGAGCCGTTTCAACGTCTTCGAGCAGAAAATGGGTAAACAGCTGTTGGAAAAAGCTAGATTATTCAAAATGTATCAACAAATTGAAATATTTTTTACACTTATTCACTTGTTATTGAAACAATTATTCAATTTATTTATCAAAACTTGTATCATAAGTGTTAGTTACTGTAATATCACGTTGCAAAGTTGAGCGAAATCGAAAATATAGTATACCGGACTCTTCTCTCTCTCCGGACTCTCGTCAACATCTTTTTTGGGTGTGTTGCTCTAACTACTATCTTGCTATACTATATGCTAACTATAAAAAATTAGTGACACAATCAGAACGGCATCAATTTAAGAACTTGACATACGACGACTGAGAGTACAGTTCGTGAAATATAAATTGGTAACTTTCTACCTACATTATAGTAAAAATAAACGTTCAATTTATATTTCTCGAACTATACTGTACGCTTAGCACATGATTGCTATGTCAGTATGTTATCGCTACATGTATAGATTTTCTATCTTTTACCAACAATATGAATAAAAGGGAGATGGATAATCTATCTCGCGGCGACATATTGTCGCACTGATCCTGTGCTAAGTTTACTGAGACGAACCATGACGATACCGCTGTCAATACAATTTTTACCTCATCATAACACTAACCTTTTCAATGCCACGGCAAAAACAGCAGCTGTCACTCCATCCACGCCACCAAAGTGTCACAAAGGAATTTGTCAAAAACTATAAGCAAGTGCGACTAGGTCTCTATTGATCTGTGACTTGTATATCGGTCTTTGGCGTTGAAACAGTGTTACCAACATAACCGTTATCGCCGTCCACAAGGTTTCAATTAGATTGGACAATGACTGATATATTGGTAGGTACTGATTAACAAGAGAGTTTCAACGCCAAAGACTATTTGTAAGTCACCATCCACAAAATAATATGTAACTATGCACGTGAGTAAAGTTCAAATTTAGCTTTTATAGTTTTACGTGGCGTTGAAAAGGTTGAAGCAAGTCACCAGTCTCACGACTCACCAGTCAGCTATTTGGAATATAGTTGATTTTTGTGGTAAAACATGTTAGTTTATTGGTGTCTGCAAATGACTTTGCATTTATTCGTAACTCTTAGACGCATCCAGTCCAATTGCCTTATTCATAAAACATCAAGACACATTAGTTAACGGTGTTGGCGATGAAATGATTATATGAACAGGTTGTGTAGCCAATATGCCAATCGCTAATGTTCAGTCGCGAACGAAACTCAACTGTCTTCGTCACACCAATAAGAAAGAGTGACAGAGAGAAAACTACGATACACTACCTGCTCAGCGTAGCGTAGCGATTGGCACCAAAGAGAATAAAACGGCACGTTAGCTAACATAGCTACGGACTCAGATCTATCGACCTCTTTTGAAAAGCAAGTTCAGTTTCTCAAAAGAGGTTGGTGACAGATTGCAAACTCTGAATTAACAAGCAACTCGCAGCTACGCGTCTTTTTTCAATTGTATAGATTAAAAAGAGAAGTGTGGCGGCAAGTTGATGTTAAACACAAGATGCTAGCCTTGCTATAGGAATTAACGTGACTGTAATCATAACATTACCTCCTGATAACAGTAGGTAAGGACATTTTTTCGCCGCCAATGAATTGATATAACTGATAAAATATATGTTCGTTTAACACTACGAAGCTGATACTTACTTTGTTGAGTTAGTTGTTTACATGCAATTTGTTGCTTGGCGTGTGTTGCTCGCTTTTATTTTTTGTCGTGGCGGTGAAAAGATGAACGAAAAGGTGCCACTTTGTCACTTAAATTGATGGCTTTTCCTTTTGACATAGGATTTAAAACAAATTGGCAGATTGTAGTGTATTGCGTCCTTTTTCCTTAACTACGTTCGGTTATGCGTTTAAATTTGGAACAGATTTTAAATTTCTAGTGGGTCTCTATTCCAGTATCCATAAATATTAAAATAGTAAACGACACGAAACGTCATTTCAATACGTTTTCCTTATACAAACCATACGACATTCAATCTCGATTAATCGGAGAATAGGCTCCACATGTGATTGTCTATTTGTTCAAATCAATTTTGACAGGAAAACCACTATTATTCCGTTCCCAAGAACACTAAACGTAGCGTTCGCGGCCAAAAACGTTTGAAAGAACATTAACCGTAACGGAAACTTTATAAGAAGAACATGACATGACAGTTCATCTCTTACAACAGAATTAGGAAAACCGTTATTATTCCGTTCGTTGAGAACAGAATCGGCCATTAAGCGTTCCGTCAAAGAACATTAAGAAGTATCGGTTAATGAGAACAAAAACTTTATGATTATGGTTTGGGGTTGACGTATGGTAACGGTTTGAAAATAATAACGGTTTCCGATCCCTGAAAAAAACATTTTAGAATATTGTTATGGGCTTATCTTTATCAGTTTTAAAAAAGCTCTTTTTTTGTATAAATCAATTTGCATCATCATCAAAACATCATTTGTCATTTTTACAGCCCTTCAGATTTATAATGTAATAAGAAGTAAATTTGAATGAATTATTATTATTTTATTTTAGAATAATTAAATATAATTTGTTTATTTGCAGGTTAATCAGAATAAAATTGATTGGACATCAGAGGCAGGCCAGAAGCTGGCAGATTCTCTTATCCTACCAGAAAGAGTTCAGCAGTTTGCTATATGCAGAGAGCTCCTTATGACACAGAACAATAAGATTCTATATGAAGCCACATTTCCTTTCTTATGTGTATTTGCTGTTTACAACCTAAGCCAGTATCTAAACAGGAAATTGAATCTTTATGCTGGCCCAGCTGCTATGAGAGGAACCTTGTATTCAATAGTGGGACTATTTGGTTTGGGTACTTACTTCCTTTTAAAAGATGTCTCTGAAGTCTATTATGAAACCAAAGTTGACAAAACCTTGTGTGCATTAGGCCCTGAATATGTGGAGGCAGGAGTTGTTTTCTATGATAAGATACTCAAGAGGAATCAAGCATTGAGAGAATTGATGGGGTCAGAAGGAGAGAAGAAATATAGCAAACTTGGAAATGAAAATTTCTTTTTAAGACAGCCTCGGTTAGCATTGGTGCATAGAAAATTATATTTTGAGAATGAACTAAAGAAACTTACGAGCAAAGATGATGAACCTGTTAAAGATTTATTGGAATAAAGCCAGAGATGGCTAGCAACCACTAACATATTATGATTAAGCTGAAATGGATGCTTCTAAATATTATAATAAAATAAGTAGGTAGTTACACATTTTCTGCGTTCCGTATTTCCCTGATTTGTCTTGGGTTCCATTCCATTTCCCCACTCAATGCTTGAGTTTGAACCATGATGATCAACTATACTGTACCAACCGTACTACAATTTGACACTTTGAAATTTTGTTTGCAAAATTAACTTATAGATACGTGAAGTTCTAGATACATACAAGATCTTTGTTTTGGTTTACATATTTTGGAACAAACATGCAAAGTAAGATCTGGGTCGCATTTTATAAAGTTACAATTTACAATTTTGCTGTTTGCCTCTCTCTCCAGCCAATATGTGCGTGCGTTAGAGAGGCAAACAGCGAAATTTTAACCCTTAATCGGATAATGGGAATATGTTTCCCACCTGTTTTGAATCTTGTGTCTCACTGATAAGGGCAAAAACCAATGAAATTTTGGTGTGACTCGTGTTTGATTAAGGGTTAAGATGTAACTGTATGAAACGCGGCCCTGGCGCCTATACCACAAAATTTTATAAATTCCCATACAAAAAGTTGTCAATTTTGTAGAATTGTCTTGTAAAGTTTTGTGGTATAGGCCACTGGTAAGATACAAGTTCAGAGACAAACAAATCTAGCAAAGACTATAGCACTAGACGACGGTTTAAGTCGTCTAGTCGCCTGTCACCTGTCTAATACCGGCTTAAATGATGAACGATAGTCCCTCGACTCCATTGTTTTAAAAAAAAAAATGACATTTGTCTGGATAATGTATTGACTGACAGTTCGTTGCCTTCAGTTGAACGATAAACGTAGAGTTATCGGGAAAATATAACGTCGTGTTTAACTGTTTTATTATTCATGCGTATTTCGTCTTTCCAACTAATTTAGTGCTTTTCATTTTAAAATCTGATTAATATAGTTTATATCCTTATCTCTCATTTTTGGTGATGTATGAGCTATGGATGTTCGTGTGTAGTTAATACCTGTTCCTTGTTCTGATTCTGTCACATAGTTTGTTATCTTTGTAAAAAGGAAAACATAAATCAGCAAGATGTGCGGAGGATTCACCTGTTCTAAGAACGCGCTGATCGCACTAAACATACTCTATGTGGTAAGATATCGAATAATTTTGACCTTAGATGCGAACAAAAGATTTCGCAAATTCACCCTTCACACGGCATATGCATTTCTCTGGCCTCTAAATCGTATTATGTAAAATGTAATCTGATTTAGCAATACCTTAAATTTAGGAAGTCTTTGTGCATGTTCACATTTTATACATATGGAATCTGTTTAATCAATAGTTATTTTCAGAAGATTCAGATTTCAATTTAAAGGGTTGCATAGAGGCTGATATTGTATAAAGATATGTTCAAACCGAAATATAGGGTGTAATGATGTATTCCCACAATGAGGGTTTTCGATAATTTTTCTGCCACCAGGGCGGCGCTTCGTACGCACCTGGTCTCGACAGCTGTCAGATTCATACTATTCATAGGCACCTGGGCCTAAAATATTGAAATTCTATTTTATTTGGAAGAGAATTGATTTTGTAATGGATTACGACTAATACATGGTCGTTGAACTGAAGATTGAACTCTAAAACAGGCGCTCAAAGTCACTGGTATTCAAAATAATTACTATAACTTTGTTAATTTCATGAGAATTGACTTGGAACTATTTTATTTATTTATTTTAGGTAACAATATGACTAAAGTAATGGTTTTCAGAATAAATAAACCTATATATATGTTGAAAATTAAATGCGCGTATTTATTTTGACAGTTCGTTATACGGTCGGCTCAGTGCTGCCATCTCACCTCCCCATAGCGGCAGAAAAAGTATCAAAAACCCTCATTCCCATATAAATGTATGTGAAATCTTTGCAGGTGGTGGCATCAATCTTAATATCAGTAGCAGTGTACGGGCAGGCATCATCTCTAGTGAACACCAACCTGCCCATTCTCGGGGGAATCCTGGCATGTGGCGTTCTCCTCATCTTGATTTCTCTGCTGGGGATGGCCGGAGCAGTGAAGCATCACCAAGTCATGCTGTTCTTTGTATCCTTATGCAATTATTTACTTATTTCAAATAAAAACTCTGTGGAAAGACATGTCAATTGGAATTTAAGAACCTTGCTTTTAACAGAGTTAAGTTTTAATTTGCCCCCAATTTCATATATATACTTGACATGTTTTTTTGTGGACCTCTCATATATAAGTTACTAACTTTCAGATGACTAAATTTCATTAAGAAACCAATTCTCAAAAAAGGAAAATTTAATGAGAATGAGTTCTGGGTGTTACTTATAATAACTTATATATTGCAAGTTATCCAGCAATTTAATCATTTACATTTGGAAAGTAGGTTAATTAATTAGTAGATGCTATAAATAATGATTTTGTTGTATTGTTATGTGGAGTATAGTATTGGTAAGTTATTACTTAGTACACTGCTCAACCTGAATGTCTATGGTAATAATGGTTGTTAGTGAGTTATAAAAACCAGCCACAAAAATGTTGTTTACATTCAACATAACATACAATTTCCTTAACACCTTGACCAGTACATGGTGATTCTTTTCCTGTTGTTCCTGGTACAATTCTCCGTGGCCTGTGCCTGTCTTGCTGTGAACTCGGATCAACAGGAGATGCTGGCTAAACAGGTAACAATGTGCTATAATCTAGAGCATAGAATAATGTTTTGTTTATCTAAAGCATACCTATTAGGCAGGATCTTTTCACAAAACTCATTTAGAGAAATTTCAATCCTCATAATTGCTTTTGCTATGGGTAACCTTAATCTTGTTTTATAATTAATTGCCTTGTATGACATTCTAGGGCAGAGTTTAATAATATTCTTATTTCTTTCTTTGTAAAATGATTTGATGTGTATAAAAAGTAAAGATATTTTATGAAAGGAGTCATATTTGAGGAGTGTCTTTCCAAAAGGACTTATTTCCTTTATGTCAATAGAGATTATTTCTCTTATAAAAACAGAAAAAATAACCTTATTATGGCTTATTTCCACTTAGTGAACAAGTTCACCAAGTGGAAATAAGCCCTTTTGAAAAGACACTCCTCATTTGCTTTTGACAAGGCCCATTTAAATAGTATTCTTACAACAATCACAAGTTGACTAGTAACATGACACACAATTTCAGGGATGGAATAAAGTCAACAATGATGTGAAAAGTCAGGTGCAGGAAAAATTCCAGTGCTGCGGGTTTGACACTCAAATTACTCTTGCCAATGCTACCACGGACCATCCCTCCTGTGAAGCTGTCAATGTAAGTAGTGATGATGCGCCTGTGTATTCTGTATGTTGGTGCCATTGTTGTTTCTTATGAGATGCCTCTTGGAATAGGCCTCCTCTAACAATTACAATTGGTCATATTTCAGCGATAAACGGGTCTTAATCGCGTAAACTTACGCTTAATATTATCCTGCTGTTTCCGGAGGCTATGCACAGTAATTTGGAAGTATCGAAGTACGAAGTTCAAGAAAGGCAAAATGATTAGTCGTTTTTTTATTACCTCGGTAGCAACCCCTAATTTTTGTTTATAATAATTGAAAAAAAAAACAAGTATGGTTTACTTATCAAATAACAAAATGAGAAGGTGCCCCATAGAAAATTGCAATCGAGAGAGCAAAGAACTCCTTTAATGGTTCGAACATCCTACAAAATTGCAAAAATAAGAATCACCCTAAACTTATACTTTGCTACAATTTCAGAAACTTTGCTGCATGAATTCTTCAAACAAGGACTGCCCCTGCGCTCCGTGTATGGAAAAACTGAAGGAGCGTATCGACTATGCCTTCAAGCTTTGCGGGGGTATCGGACTTTTCTTCAGCTTTACCGAGGTACCCAATCTTTCCTTTGATTACATCTGTGATTTGCTTTGTCTTTTGTGTCGGCAAGGTGAATTTGCCAATGTCAAAGTCGTATTTCATTTTTTCGATGGACTTTCACACGTGAAATTGACACACTGATTTGTTATTGTGTCACTTACGACAGTGACGCTTAATTTGTCAAGAGACGATAAGAAATATGTCATGGAGATTATCGTGATCTATTTAGCGCTAAATAATTTGCCTTTAAATTATTGATGAAGTTTTTCGTTCTTAGAGCCGCAGCCAAAAGGCTAGTCATCGTTTCCATTAGATCTATTATATTACGACATGAAATATCTAGATATATTTGAAATAAATCACGCGTGGGTGGGGAGATAACTTATCTATGTTGTTGCTTGAACTAATTCAAGATACTAATCTGGAAGAAGAACGTCGTATCTGCCAATGGCCGCTATTGGCAGTTGTGACCTTCTGCGCATATTGCGAGAAATATTTCGACGTCATATTTTGTCTAACAGCGCGTATCATTTTCGAGGTTCTTTGCTTTGCTCTTTATCTTGGTTGCGAAACATTTAAATGAATGGTAATAGTTTAAAATACGTTTTTCTTTTATTCAATTCTTCATTTACATTTGACACGAAGTAATGCTTATCTTTGTGATAATGCCTCTACTATCGCTTCTAAGGCATGTCATATTTAATTTCTAGTACTTTTAATACATTTCTTGGTCTATATCTTTACTTTGCAAATTATTTCGGTAAATATTTATCTGGTATTTTATTATCACGTCGTTGACGTCTTGTTTTTGTACTTATGTAATATAGTATTGAATAGATTTATCGGCCATTATAGTTGGTTAAATAAATAAGCATATTTTTTTTTTTATTACGTATGTCAACTATTTGAAGTTATCGACAAAAAAATATATTTTTTCGAGAAAAATCAAATAATTATAATTATTTTTGTTATGATTTCCTTTGCTTGTTTAAGAGTAAGTGTTTGTTATGATATATTACACAGGAAATATAATCAACATAACAGAACTCCCAACGTGTGGAAATTAAAATGAATTGAAATCCAAGCAGGGAAACAATATCTTACAAATATAATAATTTGTTATTGTGCCTTTTATTGGTGCCTATTATACTTATGTTACATTTCAAATGTCTTAATCCATACTAGCTAGCAGCAATAACTTGTAAATACATATACATTTATAGATCGGATCGCCACCTAAGACTCGATAAAATGAACCATGCTGTGTTATTCATCAACAATTTTTTATTTCGTCGTTAGGTGGCGGGTCTTGCCTGAACAGGGATCTCCAAAATGTAATTTTAGTGTAATTTACTGTCCTGAAAACGCAATGTTTTATTAGTTGGGTCAAAATTCTTTTCGTTGTCTTATTTTGTGTCCCTAAAAAACGTGACGCAGTTGTGACTATTGTATGAGATGATGTTTTGTTTAAAATTTTTGATGTATGGATTAAAATCTAGCGTGAAAAAGAAATACAAGTGCACCGGGTTTTTTTATATACCTACTGAGCCGAAACAGCAACTAAAAGCGTGACAGAGTGGTATGAAACAACACAACGAAAAGAAATTTGACCCAGTTATAATGAATCCAGAAAGGGTGAGCAACCACGATCGGCGTGTTTCTTCTGTTGCACATGTTAATTCCTTTGTACGCGTGATAGGGAGGTAACATAACATGTCTAACGTGGGCCGTGGATAGGCTCTTAGATTAGACTCATCACCTTATATTTAACATAAGGTCTTTATCTTTTCATAGGTCAACTTACCAAAAGTTGGCACGAATGGAATGAATGAAATGAATGACATCTATCATTGTGTCACGGAACTGTATACTGTCATTTTGACATCCACACATACACCGTGTTTTTATTGATTTCCGTGAAATTTAAGGGAAGCTTATTTAGCTCAAAAATAATTAATTTCTCTAAGAAACAAGTGTCTTAATTCTTACTGGTATTGAGTTATTAAAAAAATAAGTTTAATGACTGAATAAGTGTATTGCAACCTTTATTACATCCTAATGTTACTTATTTTGACATGTGCCATCAGCAACCGTCAGTCGCCTGAGATCTTATTGTTAAGGTTCTCTCACACTTGCCATTACAATTATTATATATGAAAACGAAAAAAAAATGTTTTTTACGAAATTAACAAAAGCCAATATACCAGGGAAATTCTATTAATGTCCCAAGTAACCTGTCCAATTTAACGGAAATCAATAAAAACACGGTGTAGATACTTTCTGTCATTTACTTGATCCATTCGTGCCAGCTTTGGTGAATCAACCTATACTAGTATGCTTAGCACATGATTGGTACGTACGTATGTCGCCGCGAGATAGATTTTCCATCTTTTACTAACTATATGAATAAAAGAGGGATGGATATGGATAGTCTATCTAATCCTGTGCTAAGCCCACTGAACTCTTTTTTTGTCACGAGGTGAAAGAAGTGTTAGGATAATTATTTTGGAGTACCCTGTAAAGGCTAAACATTCGCTAAATCTCCACTATCAACGGGCATGCATTTGTGACTAACAAATGGACTTACTTTCCAGTTTCTGGGTGTGTGGTTGACAGTAAGATACCGTAATCAGAAGGACCCTCGCGCTAACCCCAGTGCATTTCTCTGAATGGTCCGCCGATACGGGCTCACGGCGTTTGCTAACTCGAGGTGGTTGCCGCGTTTGTGTGTTGCTTATGCATGCTTTGTGTCCCGCACTTGTAGCGCACCCACACTAGTTTCACGGCCTGGGGCATATGTCTCGAAAGCTTTTAACTTGTAATACAAGCGAAAGTCCTTATCTTATTAATAATAGCTTTCCAGAAACGGGCCCCAGAGGCCAGTTTCTCAAAAGCTTGTAACTTGTAATACAGGTGGAAGTCTCTTTTTAACACTACGAATTAGATAAGGACTTCCGCTTGTATAATAAGTTACAAGCTTTCGAGAAATAGGACCCTGTTTTAGAATCTCGTATAAATGTATCCGTCAGATAAAATTATCACTATACCTCGATATTTTTCTAGCAGGAACCAGAGATTGATAAAATTAAACATCGACATAACTGTTATCGATTAGTCTTAAATAAAATTTAATAGATAAATAATTTGACGTAGCTATTTTAAGATAAATTACAAGAATGCAATTCATTCCTACTCAAAATGATACATTATTATTTTCATATCTTGTATTTAATACCCATCAAATAACAAATAAGTAGGTACTAATAAAGCTGTAGGAAATAATTAATATATGAAGTATTAGATACTTAAAACAAAGCCTAGATGGGTCCTGTATTTCCTGGTTGGTACTGTTTTTATGAAGTTAGAACGGTTTACTTATCGACAACAGTTATGTCGATATTTAATTTTGTCAATCTCTAGTTCCTGCTAGAAAAATATCGAGATATGATTATCACTATCCTTTTTCCCAGACAGAAAAGAAACAGCTAACATTTATATCGGAGATATATTCGATCGGGGATGGTAAAACGGGCCCTTAAGGTCCCCATCAGTCGATGGCTGATCGGCATTAACTGTAGGCTTAGTACATGATTGATACGACGGTATCTCGCCGCGAGATAGACTTCCCGTTAGGGATCGGATACCTGTTTTTTCTCCATTCAGTAGAGCGGCTCTTTTTTCGTTATTTTTCGTTCTGCGGTATATAAATTCTTTGTTAATGGAGTAATTTAAGAATACGAGTTGTTATTTACATCAAATATTGAGTAGGTACCTATTACATAAAGAGTATAAAACTTTTTAAAATTATTATGGTCTCATCGGAAGACCAGCGCTGCAGCGCTGGCTTGCTTCAGCATCATGCTGAGAGGAGACCATTTCGTGGCTTGTTTAATTCTATTTTGTTAGTATAATATGCGTCTTTGTTTAGTTAAGTGTTAAAAAGTCTACGAATAAATTATTATTCTACTCTAAAATATTTCGAAGTTTTTCTAAAATCCGGTACCGAACTCTGCTTCCCGCCCTCTACTAACTATTTTAACAAAAGAGGGACGGATAGTCGTATCTCGCGGTGACATACTGTTGCACTAATAATGTGTTAAGCCTATTTGGCAGTAAACTCATCAAAGCAATTGTGCAGTCAAATCGCATAGTGGTTTTTTCGACCGGATAATCGGCCGCCTATAGATGGGGCTGAACTTAGCGTAAGTCCTCTAATCCTTTATCCTTTCAAAATGAGTTTATTTGGGTGAATCAACTTTTTTCTGTCTGTTATAACCACGGTTACGGTCGCCTGAAGTCACGCTGGTTTTATGCATAATTATGATACTTAAACATGCATTTTACTGGTGTTAATAAACCCTTTCCTTGATGGGCCATCTACAAACATGGACTTTATGCATTTTTGTATAAATTAAGTAACATAATTTTGCATAAAACAACCAGCGTGACTCAGTCGACCGTTAACCATGGCAATAACAGATAGAAAAATAGTTATTTATTATACAAGGGGGCAAAGTTGTTGTTTAAATGTCGTGCCAATATTGAGACCTGAGCTAGCGAAAGATTCCAAAATTGAGCCACGAGCGTAGCGAGTGGTTCAAAAACTGGAATCTTGAGCATTGCGAAGGTCTCAAGGCACGAGAGTTGAACAAACTTTGCCGCCAAGTGTAATACAACTTTTTTCCCCTCACTATCGCGAGGAAATATGATTGCAAATCTCATCCAAATGTAAATTAACTTAAAGAAACCATTTAAAACTCAATGTCGAAACGTATCGTAGAATAGAGTTACTTCTGGAATTTAAATATTGCCAATGGCTTACAAAGTCACCCATGAGAACGACCAATTTAACATGTGAGCTCCGATTGCGCATGTTTACTACGGTCATACAGATCCACTTATACTAGGCAGTAGGGGGCTATAGGAATTAGAGCAATGTCAAATTACTTTATTCACAAGTGTGTAAAAAGCGTTTTTATCCGCTCGTATTAAGCGATAAACGAGCGCTTTACGAGCTAGTGAGGGGAAAAGTTTATTTATTCACCCATTTCTTTCCAGTATGATACAAGTAAACTCATATAATACTAGAATATTTAGTAACAATTAAAAAAAAATCTAGGATAACTATTAACTAAATTTCGATCTCAGTTGATTGCGCTTAACATATTACAAATGATTTCCTGATTAATCATGATTGACCGCTTTTTATAGCAAGAAAATGCACAAAATAGCAAGAAAATGCACAAAATAATCTGCACATTGCCACTTGTCAAAAGTCTTTTAGCAAGACAATATGTCAAGTAGGTAGCTGATCACAGGAATGATAATGAGATAATTCATAAACGATTGGTGTTCATGTCTAAATGAATAGCAACATTACCTGTTCTATCCACCGCCTATAGTCATTGACACATAAACACAAATGTTGACAATTACCGTCACGTGTTGTCCCGTGGCTTTCTAAAACTGGCACAATACATGATGTAAATAATGCCAATGAGAATGGAATGATAATGAATATAATGACACCCTGACAATAGGGTTAGTATTTTTTAAACATGACCATTTTATATGTTGTTATGTTATAATGTTGTTATAAAAAGTTACTGGTGGCTATGTTGATTACGCTATTGTTGTGTATCATGCTATCTGCCAGTTCGCATCAGCATACTTGTTAGAGTTAGTCAGCCGTGTGGTGACGGCAATAAGAATACATTTGTCGCCACCCCAACTCCTCCTGCGGGTGTCGTAAGAGTTGACTAAGGGATTGAAGTGTCACTGACCATTATTTGATAAAAGACAGCAGCGTCATCATAGTGGACACATTACTGCGATCGCCAACCCGCTTGCCCAGCGTGGCGATTATGGCTGTTTTCCTCCTAATGCGTTTATACGTATAGTTAATAGGAGAGGCCTACGTCCAGCAGTGGAGTATCATAGTGACGGTAACGACGACAAACAATAAGCACGAGATCATCATAAGCTTACTGATCTCGACTTTCGTTGACGCATGTAATAGACTCGCCCCTTTATTTATATACCGTCACCTAATCTAGAGCAAGCTGATACTTATCGTAGGTCCCTTTCGTCTTATCAATATTTTTATAAGACGGATAGGGATAAAGACATACGATTATTTTCGGTTTGCTGCATTAGGAGACGTTTATGAATAAGGGGGTTAGTCTTTAATATGTCTGAAACTGCTTTTGTATCGTTTGGAATTAATTTAACAGCTCAGATGGAAGGGCACCATGTGGTTGTCCTCCGAATGATTCTATTTAGAACTAACGACAAAACCTCGTATAAATGTATCCGTCAGATAAAATTATCATTATACCTCGATATTTTCCTAGCAGGAACGAGAGATTGACAAAATTAAACATCGACATAACTGTTATCGATAAGTCTTAAAGTGGTCGATAAAATGTTATAAATAAATAATTTGCCGTACCTTAATATATTAAGATAAATTACAAGAATGCAATTCAAACCTACTCAAAGTGATAAATTATTATTTTCATATCTTGTTTTTAATACCCATTGTACGAGAGACGAAAAAATGTGGACTGTAATGTTATAACGAGAGAAAGTCGGAATTAACCGTTGTAAAATTTAAAATTGAAAAACGTTAGGGTGTGGGGGAGCAAGAATGTTGGTGCCTGTTAAAAGAAACGTGAAGTGAACAGATATACAGCAGAGTGATCGGATTACCTTCCGTGCCTGATGCTGGAGGTTGGATCCGTAGCTTCGCTGTCCGCTGTTGGCGCCGACCGGGATTCTCCTGCCAACTGAAGTCACCTGACCGTTACCTCCAGAGTCCAACTTAGCTTTGGGTCCGCTCTTCGCACTCGGTCGTGGGGCTCCTTGCACTCGCTGGTTTGATGTATGATGAACTTGCGTGTGAATGGTGTTTTAATTCGAGAATAGAATCTACGAGAGCGAAAACTGTGTCGACTCAATGGCGGTTTGAAATCACACTGACTTTTTGTACTAACGAGAGGGGGGGGGAAACGTCAAGTTCAAACGTCACGTTGACAGTAGAGCCACTATACAAAATAAAAATAGATTGCTATGTTGCAAACTTGAACATTATCCGCCTACCAAAATACGACAGTGTTTTAACCCAGAGAATACAAACGAAAAACTAAAAACTAACTAATCCAAAGGGAAAACGACACAACATATTTATAATAAAAGTTAGACGCTAATACCGTTGCCGTGCGAATCTCGCGCTGAGCGACCGCCTACCATCAGATGACCTGACGCGAGAACGAAAGGGGAAACGAGTGTCACGACAAGAGCGAAAGTTAGCTGTACTACACGAACTAAAGCACCTTTGGAGTCTAGACCATAAACAGGAGTGCGATAAAGACGACAGCGTAGTGATAGGCGGCCCGACGACAGCGACAGCGACAGAAACGGAGAAGGCTAGCCCGAGAACTAGAATGAATGTGATAACGAGAACGGGCGTGAAAGCAAGAGCAGAGAGGCAAGCGATAAGGGAACATAAAATTAAAGCTGAGAGGGATTGAGGCTGACGATAAGATTGATCACAAGAAACGAGAGGCGAGGCGAATCGGGGGCGAGAACAAGAACGAGAATTGGAGCGAGGTCGAGAGTCTGAGCGAGAGCGAGAATCTGAGGGAGAGTAAAGCTCGGGACGAGAGCGAAAATCGGACCGAGAGCGAGGATCGGACCAAGAGCGAGGATCGGACCGAGGGCGAGAATCTAAGCAAGTGCGAAAATATTAGCGAGTGCGAGAATCTAAGCGAGTGCGAGAATCTAAGTGAGGGCGAGGATTTAAGCGAGAGCGAGAGTCGGAGTGAGAGTGAGAATCGGAGGGAGAGCGAGAACCAGAGAGAGAGCAAAACTCAGTGCGAGAACAAGAGTCAGTTCGAGAGTAAGGAGCCACTTCTGCGGTGGCGGCACCACCCATCAAGAGCCATCCGAAAGCACTGTTAAGGGCAGTCGGTTGATCTGGATCCCCATGGACCAGTCCAGGGCGCAGCGATGAAGCGAAAATGCCAGCACTCAGGAGCATGTCGACAGGACCCGGGATGTGAGGAGACGGATCAGCTAAATCCAAATCCTTAATATGTTGCCACGACGATAAATCCATATGCTCGGCTGGCACGTCTGGGCATATAGTAGGTAACACATAGGCCTCTAACGAAATGGTCACATTGGGGCGACCACTGGTGGGTGAAATGACACATGACAAGGTACCTGCAGGTTCAGTTGTTGAGTGACCAATACCAGTCACAGCATGCCTACCATCCTTGAACCGCAGACCTAATCTTTCAGCACAGGCTTCACTTAAGAAATTACAGCCACTAGCAGAATCCAGTACAGCTCTAATTGGAACAAAGGTCCCCTGAACATCCCTAAGACACACATAGGCTGTCGAAAACAAAGGCGAAGTTGCCATGTTATTTGCAACCATAGTTAGCGGGTTTTGAATTTCTACTTGAGACTTTGAAGAACTCGTATTACTATTTGCGGCTGAAGCAGGTGCCTTTGCATTATTAAAATGAAGTAGAGTATGATGGGAAAATCTGCACTGCTCACACTGCTGCTTCGCTTTACAAAACTTCACAGAGTGTGAACCCGATAGGCACAATATACATAAATTATTCTCCTTGACACATTTAAACCTACTCGCCGGGTCAGAACTTAAGAATACAGGGCAAGAAGCTATGCTATGTGCCTCACTACACAACACACATGTTGTGGCAGACACAACCAAAGCTGTATTCCCCTTAGAGGCAGGCGTACTTACACTAGGTTGAGCAACACTAGTCATAAACCCTGCAGCATCCAAAGCCCGATACCTTTTTTCAATAAAGTCC
>JALPQI010020728.1:0-19472 GCA_025490895.1 Thaumatotibia leucotreta | reverse complement strand
TCCCTATATATAACTAGTTTATTCGTAAATTTTTTTTTTTTGTGAGAAAGCTTAAGATGTGGGTATGAACATTAGCGTTGGTGGTACTGGTGGTAGTTTAAAAATATGCGTAGATGTGGATCATTTTAATGATGATTCACCTGCTTCATTTGATTCCGGTGTATAAATTAATACACATACCACAGATAATTAGTTTGCTGTTTTTATATAAGGTCCTAATTTATTAGATGCAGATATTTTACCACATGATACTTTACATTAAAATAATTAACTTTAAATATAAATTAAAAAATCTTTTCATGTAACTTTTCTGATTTCATTTTCTTAACAAAAAAATTAATTATAATTTCGTCAAGAAAAAATCATCATGTGCATTATCACATGTCACAATAACACTCTGTCTGTCATGTCATCAAACGACACAATCCAACGGAAAATAACATGACATTGACATCATCAAGTATTTAATTTATCGACGTGAAGTGGCCAGTTCCAGTTAAGTGGTACGTAAAAGAGGTACTAAAATCTGTTCAATGAGTTTTCATTTAATAATCACATTAACAGGGTGTTTTTACGTAGCAAATTTGTTTTTCCGTTTTCTCCAAAAAAACATTGTAAAAGCTATAATGTTTCACGGTTTAATATACTCCAGAGACCGAGTACTATCAGCTGTAAAAATATCTGCATCTAATAAATTAGGACCTTATATATTATGGCGGAAAGGGACGCCGATCCTTCCCGCTACCGACCGAGTCTACCAGGTTGTAAAAAAAAATTTAGAAAAAAAAATTATACCAAGCACCATGGTTTTTTTCTAAAGATGTTTTTTTCAGGTGTTCATCAACCAATACTAAAAGAAACGGTTTTTCGTGATTTATTTATTTAACTAAGAACATTAAGGTATGTGTTATGTAAGTTTGTAACTATATTATTTAGCAATAAAAGCAAAAAAAAAATATTTGAACTAAGTGGGTACGTGGTACGTTAACAAGCTAATATGAATTTCGTTATTGTTAGTTTTATAAACCTAAAATCAAAGTTGCTAAATAATATTTGTTTAATAGTTAATATAAAGTAAAAAATAATTGACCATGCAAATTATCAGATTTTTAACTTAAAAAAACACGTTTTAGAAAAAAAAACCGTTTTTTTTTTCATTTTTTTAAGCCTCATAAGAACGTTTTTTTTGCAACCCTAAATAGTACCAAAATCGAAATATCTTGAAAAAAATTAACCCCTTATGCAAAGTGAGTGATTGCATACAGTTCAATAGTAACGAAAAGTCAATTTTCCATGTACGCTTTCGATGTAGGACCTACACTGAAAGTTCATTGTAATGGTTGGTAGACTCGGTCGGTAGCGGGAAGGATCGTCGTCCCTTTCCACCCTATTCTTTTACGAAAATAGTCCGGTGGTTTATGTTTAGTATTTGAATGTATTTTAAATTACTTAGATTCATATCTACAAGGCCAGGTTCTGTTGAATCGTAGAAAGCCTGGTCCCAATTGAGTAGACTTCATTAAATGTATATATTATGTTGTACTTGAAAATTAAGTTGCCAAGTCTGAAATAACACAAGTATTGTGATAAGGAACTTAGTTACCGACTCGTATATTTCACTAATTAAAAGTAAATTAACATTTAGTTAATAACACGCCACATAATTATAATATTAAAGCTGTATGTGACGCCAGCGATATGACGCAGAAATATATTCCATAAAAGGTGTGTCGAGTTACACTTCATGTGATAGCGCCTGATGTAATTAACATCTTCATTTATGATTACACGCAGGTTTGGATGTAATAAAACATCATTAGGACAGATTTACACGTGTGAGTTTTTACGTAAGTTGTAGCGACGAAGTTATACTAAGGAATGGGATAGTGTCAATCATGTTAATTTTGTGTGTATTTATAAACTGCAGTTTGATATTGCCTATTATTCAAATAAACAAGAGAGGACATGCAATTGAATGATATTGTTTTTTTTAATATACCTACTTAGTGACAACTAGCAATGTACATTTGCAGAACATTCTTTAAATTGCAAGAACATACTCGAAAGTCTCCGAGAAATTCCATAAGAATGTAATAGTAAGTTCTCATTGAGAATGTTTCCATGAGAACTTATAAAATTGTGTTAAATAATTATTAATAAGTAAACAAGACAGTAAATATAGGAGCATTCCATGAAAACATCTACTTTTTGTCGCTTACGTGTCGCTATGGTAGCTACCCTAATAAAATATGCTAGCTGGTAGGAAACACTATCAATCTTAAAGCCTTGATATGTTATTATTATACTGTAACTCGGCTTACTAATTTAATTTTTCAAAAGTATTGAAAAGACAGTGTCCCTTACGACATGTTGTCATGGAATGCTCCTATAACTCATAAGGCATGTATGTATTTAGTGCGGTCTTGGCTTGATTAGATTATTTGTTAAATTTACATTCCCAAGATCATTCTCTACGAAAGTTTCGCTACTTATGAGACTTCTCCTCGGTACAATGCTAGTGACAACATAAATAAGTGCCACCATTAAATTAACGTTACCTAGTGATAATAAATAAAATAAAAAATACTTATTTCACATGTAACATCCCTGATAATAGTAATTATGACGCAGGCTAGATCCTCGATTCATATTGTTAGTCATATCTGGAAATATAATTCATATTGTTAGCTAAAGAAATATCTGGTTTTATTGTATGATGATAAAAGTTTTTTAGATAATAAGTAGGTATACAGATGTTATTTTGAATTGCGTTAAAAAAACACTTATTTAGGTCATATAATATATTAATTTATCTAAGAAACTTTTAATAAATATATTTTTTGAAAACAAAATACACAATTATAATAAACAACAACAACATCACAAAATATTATAATACTAATCTAAACTTAACTAAAGAACCTTTAGCTTTAGCTAAAAGAATTTAAGCACCAATCAATCAAATAACCCACCCACATTCCCGGTGCAAAGGTGCCTAACAAACTAGCGGCATTTCCGCGCTGCACTGCAACAGCAAGCCTCTGCACCAGGAATGATCCGGAGCGGGGATCATGGCCTCGTTCTTGGAGACGACGCCCCAACTCCCCAAAGAAATTTTGGCTTCCGCGCAAGAAACTAAGAAACTAGTATCTTAACTCTTACTATTATTGAGTTATTGAAAAAATAAGTTTAATGACTGAATTAGCGTATTGCATCACTAAACTTATTAATTTTATTACATACTAATGTTACTTATGTATTTATACATGTGCCGTGAGTCACCTAAGATTAACTTTCATGTTATTCTTAAGGTCTCTCACACTTACCATTTCTTATATTATGTATGAAATGAGAAAAAATATAACATAGGCATTGTCAAAATTATAATTTTGATTTCGCT
Organism: Thaumatotibia leucotreta; assembly: GCA_025490895.1. Taxonomy (NCBI): domain Eukaryota; kingdom Metazoa; phylum Arthropoda; class Insecta; order Lepidoptera; family Tortricidae; genus Thaumatotibia; species Thaumatotibia leucotreta. The sequence goes on along the minus strand of JALPQI010020728.1, from coordinate 16,072 downwards.
AATATTCTCGTTTTGCTTGATATTTCAATATTACAATTTCCGCTACCTCGTTAAATAAGATATTTATTAACCGTTTCCATCGTGATGCTGCTGAGCCAAACGCGAAATTGGTTCAATATTATTCCTAGTATCTCAGTAAACAAACGGAAATCATATTTCCGGAGCTATTTTGTATTCGGAGACAAAAAACATTGCCAAAGGGCCCGTAATTAATACCCTTGGAAAGATATATTATTAAAAAGGGTACGCTGTGAGGTAAGCATTTTCATAACTGTGTTTTGTCCTTTGATGGTCATGTGACTTATATGTATTTTCTATCTACCTATATGTGAAACTGAGTGAAAACAATTAAGATTTCTTTTTTTCAAACTCGCAAGGAAATGACGACATTACGTACGCCAATTTACTTAATTACTTAGCTGTCCTAGGACTACAAAATACTGCTTTTCACAAGTGACACTACATCTTGGCATTGATTAACCGTAAAAAAACACATAGAACTAATGACAACTTCACCAGGAAATAATTACTTCAAACAGTTATTTTTAAATAAAACGTGTAAGTTGTTTTTTTAATGTTGTCGTTTCGTTATTTGACTTATTTGTTTTGGTACTGGGAAATAGGCTTCCAATTCCCGCATATACCCCGAATATAATAATTATTAACACGACAAACGATTTATTACGCTCTGGCCAACATGCTTGTAAGTAGAAAAGTCGGTAAATTCATTTATAAGCTCGAAGAGTTGACTTATCAAAGAAAATTTGAATTCACAGTCTTTTTCTTCTGGCAACCTGGTTGGCCAGAGCATAGTTAATTAATTATGAATGAAAAATAGACAAAAATATAATATAACTACGGAAACGAATTCTACTCACTCTAACTTATCTTCCAAGTCTGTTTTCGAATCATCGACAATGTAATCAAATAATAGTTCTAACAACTCAATTCTTCTCTAGATCGTCACAAGCCGGATCTGGCATCATCAATAACATATCAAACATTTATTGCCGTTTTATCACCACTCTTGTCACAACGCATTGTTTGCGTGAGAGATTCTTCAACACTGACTTATATTTGCTTCATTGTCTCCTTGCAAAATTGTTGCAACAATCAATAGTCATTACATAATATAAATGACGACTAAAGTGACGACTTACAATGATTCTAAGTACATATAAGCATTTACGACTTATGTTCATCTAAAAGTTGGTGCATGAAATGTATTTTTCTCAAACTTGCTACGGAATGTTGATGTCACTTACTTTAAATTAAACCCGGAAATACTATGTATCCGGTGTCATATGCTAAGATTATATGTAAAGAGATTTCATGTATTTATTTCACACCTAGGACTGCAAACAGACTGTCTTTTGTTTTGAAACGTCAAATTGTGACACTAGGTCTTGACATTCAGTCACAGAAAAAAAAATAACCTTAGAACTGATGTCTATACCACCAGGTAAAAGAATACCTCAAACAGATTAAAAAAAGTTAGGCGCGAATGTTTTTTTTTTAATGTTTTACGATACTGTACTATTGGTATATTTACAAATGAAATAGTGTGGTTCGGCGAAATCAGTTCGTTTTATTCCCTGGCAAGTTTGAGAAAAGTACTATACAAATCTCGGCGAGAAACAGGGTTACAGGCCGCGTATCCTCAGTTCCTTCGGCCAGATATATCTACTTGGCCTGTAACCCTCCGTTTCCCGTCCTCTATAGTAATGTACTATTATACTTATTTGGATGAATGTAATTATAGGTGAAAAAGTTAAGAAAAGCTGTGGTTGTAATCAATCCATATGCATTTGTTTTGTTTGTGTTCGCATTTTAAACATGTATTGTCTATTCGAATAGATCACTACTATATACAACATGTGACTTACTTAATGTTTTTACCTATATTGCGATACGCATTCACTACTAGGGAGGCGTGGCCTAGAGGAACATTTGTGTGAAGGTGAACGCACATATGCGTCAGTGGCAGTGAATGTATTAAATGGATTATTTCAAGGCTCATTTGGTAGAATACGTTTTGAAACATGCCGATTAATATCCGTTTTAATAGTCATCATGAGACATTTTCGTGTCATGGCGACCTTAAATGTTAAACTTTGAACAGACAAAAGCTTTTACCATTAAGTAAATGAAAATGGCAAGTCCAAAGTTCCAGGCGCTGAAGTATCTTTGTTAAGGTGCCGACATAGCTAGTGACCTTGAACTCGCATATTACAGTGGACTTATTTTTTATATATTATTTTTGTAAACGACAAAATTTTTGCTGTAACGAACGTAACCAATAACTATACGTGACGTACATTGTGCGTTCGGATTCCGAAATAGTTTCAAATTCGGATATTCATAGTCAGACATCAGATATCAGTGGATAGTTGTTGTAACAAACTTTGTTACCTATCATTGATAACCTTTGTTATCAAAATACCTATGTGGAAAAATAATCTTTATATTTCCAATAAAATATTCGAAATTTTATTTAGGAGGAACAGTAGGGTTTTCTTTTAATGTAAGTTTTTTTTTACATGTATGTGGGAATCATGGATGGGGCGGGGAAACATTTTTACATAATTCTGGATCAGATATCTTGAAAAGTATTGACTTAAAAAAACTTCCTTTAGTACCCTTATTATTTTCCTAAGAAAAGAAAATATCACTTAAATGTACCCTATACCCTATACTGTGTATTGGATTATGGAACGGTGTGTTGGATTTCAGTAAAATAAAATAACAGTTTCCCTAAAATATAATATATATACACTGAATTAAGTTGCGAATGAATTAATTCTCGCTTTGCCGATCCATTATCCTAGCCCGGTGTATATATAAAAAAAAAAGATGTTGAGACGCAATTTTCCAACACCCAATTAGAATTAATCGTGCGTGTTTCTGAAACAAGGCCTCGTATTGATAAAATATTCATATAACAAGCAATCAGCAATATCTGTTCCAAATATAGGTATATTTTTTTACTTCACCCTGGCCACATTTTTGCTAACACTTTATTTATGTAAAGTTGATTCAAGGTCACAGACCATTAGGTATCTCTTAAGGTCTCCGGTCATTGTTATCGGTTGGCTCTGATTTCGTTGACGCAAAGTGCTCGGGTACAAACGTGAATAAATTATAACCTACCTGACCCAGCTAGAATATATATAAAACTGTACGACTCTGGTAATGTAACAAGATACATAAGCGTACGAGACTAAAAAGTATAAGGATTATTATTCGTCAATCTGTCGTACCTACCACTATGTGAGTGGCAAGGTTTGTGCATATTTGTACAGATATTTCTTATATTTCCAGCAAAGAAGTTTGTTGGGAAACTCAACTACAGTAACGACGTCTCATGTACTATCTACGTCTGTTTCGTAACATATTTTATAAAAGCCTAATAGCTAAGTCGATGACCACTTTATTGAATAAAATGGCTTCAATATGAGCAACAGTCGTCGTCCACTTTTTATTGGGGCCATTATGTGTCAATGACCACAATACATTCGAGTACTTATATGCAACAGATTTAAATTCTTTTGGATCGTTTCTATTCACATATTTGACCTACGATGACAATCATGACGTGGATTGACAAATCTCGCCAATCATACAAATTTTGGAGTGATCCGTAAAGTCTAATACCATCCAACAGTCATATTACGGAGGGTAGGTAGCTGATCAACTAGGTCAAGATTGGGAATCATAATTTTTTTTTCCTAACTAGTGCGTAAAAACGAATTTTGCGCACGCGTCGCGCGCGGTAATTTCCCTTTTTGACGCACTTGTTATGAAAAAAATCGTCCCTTTTCACGTGCAAAAACTTTTTTTTAACTCCCCGCACTAGTTCGGAAATGTAATTTACAAATGTATCTGTTATAGACGATAAGTAACGCAGAAATTAGAACGTATCGATTTAAAACGGACAAAGAACTGTCATCATCATCATCACAAATTTAAGAGCTTTGCTCTTGTCGGTGGAGTTCTCGCCACTCTGTCCTTGTCTCTGCTACTGTTTTGAGCTCCTGATACGTCACTACTTTAACTTTTTCTTTAGCTTGATCCAAAAATGCACGTCTTGGCCTTCCTCTCTCTCTTCTTTTTTTCAATTTTGCCTTCAATTATAGTCTTTATAAAGTTGTCATGACGTATCAGGTGCCCCAACATGTTTCCTCTTCTGTTCTCTATCGTTTTCAACAAGCTTCTTGTCTCACCTACCAAATTCAACACCTCTTCGTTAGTCTTTTCGGCTGTCCCAAATCAAAACCTAGCAAGGGACATTTTTTGTCAAAATACGTTTTTTTAATGTATCTGCCCCTAATATTGAGCTGCGTCTAATGCAAAAACACCTGTATTTCTATCTCAATTAGAACCAACGTTACGAGACCCACTAAACCTAGCAAGGGCATTTCTTACATGCCAATAACATATTCAAAATCCTAGTAAGTTACATTTTTAAGTCCAAAAACCTAGCAACTGCATGCCATACTAGGTTTTTGAGTTTGTAAATGGAACACACTAGATTTTTGAATATGGAATTGTCCCATACTAGGTTTTTGAATTTAAAAATAGCTTGAGGGTCGAACAAGGAATTCAAATATAACAATAAATAAAACCTAGCAAGTCAGTAATGAGTGAAGTTTGCGTTCTAATGGTCGCCGCTCCCGCGCTCCCTGCCTGGGGTTTTTGTCACCGCCCAACTCAAGGCTTAAGGTTTTAAGTTGGTGACAAGACCAAGATTGTGTTCTAAAAGTGTGCGATTATAATTATTACTTGTTTACAATTATTTTAGATTCTACTGATGATTGGTATTGTGCGTTTTGGTTGTTAATCGACGAAGAACCGACCGAAAATTGTACTTTTTGATAATAAACAAAATTGGATCTTTGATAATTCATAACGTCACAATCAATACGTGCATTATTTGTCGGAATTGTCCGTTGTCTCTCTATGGAAGAACCCTGGACAAATTATCAGAAGCTTCAAATTACGACGAAGGAACTGATAAAACAAAACAAATAATATCAATATTTGTTGCGATTATATTGTATTTGTTATTTCTTTCTATTTTTTTCCACAACTCGACATCAAACGTACCTATTTTGCGTGGTCCCGACGCTGGCCCAGTACTTGTTGGGGATTTCACATACACACTTGAATTTCTTCGTAGGTGTATGCAGGTTTCCTCACGATGTTTTCCTTCACCGTAAAGCACTTGTGAATATAAAATGATATTTCGTAGAAAAGTTTTTGAAAAACTTATTGATGATTGGAATGTTTATTGCCGTTTTATTATTTTCGCTGGTAAGCCGATAGTCACGTGTGCAGTAATGTTTATACACGTGATATTCGAGTGGTATGCACATGCAATACACTCGTAGCAGAAGATGATACCAAAATGTTCTCCTATTAGGATCGAAAGAGCTCGCAATTTTGAACAAAAAATAAGTGGGAGACAACTTTGAAAAAAAAAAGGCTCGTTATGGCAATGACCCTACTGGGGGAAGCCTATATCCAGCAGTGGACATTTATCGGCTTAGAATGATGTTATTGGGAAGTTTCAATGTGTAGTAAATTGTTAGCAAGTATTTTGCAGCGAAGCTCTGCGGGAAAGAACTGGTAGTCAATAATTTCAAAATAATTTTAATCCCCTAGATTGCAATTAATTCGGGTCCTTTGGGGATTACCCCAAAGCACCCTAAAAAAGTCGTAATAATTTCGAATTACCATAAAACACACCATTATTTTTATTATAATCAAGATTTATTCCGAAATTACCCGAGCGTTTCTGTAGTTTGAAATTACCCCAATGCACTATACTACAAATTTACCTTAGGTACTATTAAAATGGTCGGCTGCCCTATATCAAAACCTAGTAACTGCTTCAGACCAAATTTTACAGGAGAGCATAAAAACATAAAAGTGTCTGCCAAAATTTTTTTTTAAATAATGGAATAAAAACTGAACATGAATCGGTTGAATACTAATCACTGTATCAATTAACATCGTAATCATATAATTTACTCTTAATACGCACGTTTTATATCCCTTACTAACTTTGAAAACGTATTCAGCCATATCAATTTCGTCCATATCCCAAGTTCAATACCTAGTAAGGGCCCTTACTAGGTATTGAACTTGGGATATGGACGAAATTGATATGACTGAATACGTATAAACTAGTAGTACCGTCATCAAACTCAAAAGATGTTCTAAATTAAAACCTAGCGTTTTTTTTCTGTTAACTTAATTGATGGTTTTAAATGAAACGAGCACATTAAGAACAAGACATTTATCAAAAAAATACTTATCACTGTATCAATTAACATCGTAATCATATGATTTAGTCTTCAATTTCAAAAATTAATTGGCGTCACCCTGACCACCATGAACTAAATCAATAGATGCGTTGTTAACTGGAAGATCATTCTCGAAGGATTTCCTCGAATCCGGCATTACGTTTACTAAGGTAAGTATCCCATTTTTTTTCCATTGGTAATGCCTCTGGGGCTTGCTATGACAGCAGGGCTGGACTTCTCCTTGAATTTCGGCATGAGGAAGTCCAACTCGTACAAAGGCTCTTTGAATCTGTAATATTAATAATAACAAGACAACATAATTATTCTATTAAGAGTTAAGATGGAAGAATATGAATGTTAAACCTTGTTTACCTTGTTTTTTTCTTTGCCATTCATAATGGTTTTCAGGTTCGATTATTTATACGGTGGGATTAATTTTTTCAAAACATATAATTATCTTATATTTAACATGCATTATTTGAATTTATGTTGTTAAACTATGTTGAAGTACCTCAATTTAAATGCTTTATATTTGTTTAGAGTGCTTTTGTAGTATATTCATAATAAATATATAAACATTATGGTACAATCGTACATAAATCGGCCCTAGATCCACAGTAAGCTCAATAAAGTTTCTGTTATGGGTACAAGATGATAATACATATATAGTATAATAGATACTTTAAAATAAATAATTTATATAAATATATTTATTGCTAGAATATGCTAGTTTTTATCCACTTTAATACACCTTTATTTAGCAGATATATTATAAGCCTTTATAAACTCACAACAATATGCACTGATTAATTTGAAAAACTACTATTAAATGTACTTGTATTCAATTGATTTATAGCTTTGTACCGAGTTGACAAAAACTAAAGATGGACGGCAAACAGGCAAAATGACCCTATGAGGTTATGACTAATGACAATAAAATGGGACAAAATATAATGGGACAAAATATATGGGGCGAGGGCATTCTTTGTGTATTTTTTTTTTTTTTTTTTTTTTTTTTTTTTTTTTTTTTTTTTTTTCTCTTCAGTATAACTGCCATCAGTCGATAACGACTATAATCAATTTTGATGAAGTATAAGTATGAGTTTCGGATTTTGGAGGCCATTGCCTCTCTAACCCACTATAAGCGACTAAGCACATTTTTTTATATGCTTCCTTTTAAGGCGTTGTACAGTCTGTGTTTTTTTCCAGTAAGCTTTTGGCTAGGGGATTGGGGGTGCCTGGCTAGCCGCTCAATATAATTATTTGTGTGGTGTTTTATCTCTTCCTTAACGGTCGGCATATTGAGGTAATTATGTACTTCATCATTTCGAGTAAACCAAGGTGCTTTGGCAATCACTCGGAGGATGGCGTTTTGCGATCTTTGCAAGGACATTATGTTGCTGTCACTGGCTACTCCCCACAGTTGGATGCCGTAGGTCCAGATAGGTTTTATAATGGAGTTGTATAGCAGTAGTTTGTTGTCTACAGACAAAGTTGAATTTCGTCCCATAAGCCAATTAAGATTTTTATATTTTATGTTCATTTCATTTCGTTTGTTTTTTTAAGTGAATTTTCCATGTAAGGCGCCGATCCAGGCAGAATCCTAGGTACTTGACATTCTCGCAGTGAGGCAGAGTATTATTGCCAAGTCTGACTGCGGGACAGTCTCCCCTTCTTAGGCTAAAGGTGATGTGGTTTGATTTTTGGGCACTAGCTTTAATCCGCCATTTTGCTAGCCATCTGTCGATATTATCTAGGACAAGCTGTAGCTGCTCGCTGGCTTTTTCAGGTGAAGTATGGCAGGAGAGGTATGCTACATCGTCTGCATAGGTAGCAGCAGTTACATGTTCTGAAGTAGGCAGGTCGTAAGTAAATATGTTGTAGAGCGTAGGACCTAGCACAGAACCCTGGGGTACACCCGCTTCTATGTTGTGAAAGCTAGATCGCGCATCTCCAAGTTTCACTTGAAACATTCTGTCGGATAGGTACGAAGCTACGATGTGAAAGAGCGAGTGGGGTAGTTTTTCTTTTATCTTGCATAGCAAGCCCTTATGCCAGACACGATCAAATGCTTGCTGGATGTCCAAAAATGCTGCAGAGCAATACTGCTTGCGTTCAAAGCACTGGCGTATTGCGTCGTGTACCCGGTGTACTTGCTCTATTGTGGAATGTGATTGTCTAAATCCGAATTGGTGCGTGGGTATGACTTCACATTCATCAATGCACTGCTTCAAACGGGTCAGGAATATTCTTTCCCATAGTTTTGATAGCACGGGAGTGAGGCTGATGGGACGGTAGGACCCGGCTTCATGAGCTGGTTTACCTGGTTTATGAATCATTATAATCTGAGCAACTTTCCATGCTCCAGGGAAGTGTCCGGATCTAAGTATGGCATTGAATAAGCAAGCGAGAAATGTAATCGTTTTCTTGGGTAATTCTCTAAGCACCTTTGGTGTGATTAGATCATAGCCAGGAGCCTTTTTAGGATCCATGGTACGAACCATCCTAGAGATCTCCCTCGGTGACGTTGGCCGTATGGGTAGACATAATTGCAGATCTTGGTTTAAAATGCTATCTTGTTCACTGTCTTCATGACCACTATCGCTTTGGTTAGGCTGGAATACCTCTGATAGATGTAATGCAAAGGCTTCGGCTTTTTCTTTCTCTGTTCTTGCCCAGGATCCGCTGGTTTTTATTGGAGGGCAATATTTTTGTGATTTGTCAACCCCTCTAGTGGCCTTCCAAAGAGAGTGGTCATTTCTACCGTTTGGTGACATCATTTCCAATGTTTGTTTCAGGTTATTGTTGGTACACTCGTATAGCAGGCGCTTGAGTTCCCTCGCTGCACGATTATATCTAGTTTTATCAGCCGGGTGATGGGATAGATGCCATCGTCTTCTTAGGCGTCGCTTCTCTTCGAGCTTTATTTTTATTTCCAGGGGTGTGTTAAAAGTTTTCGGTTTACTTGGTGGAACTGGTGTATTATGCCACGCAGCCAATTGGATTAAGTTAGTAATACCTAGGCACGCTTCTTCTATGTCTTCTTTGGATTTCATTGAAGTATTTAGATTGACATTTTCATCGAGGTAGTCACGGAAACCATCCCAATCAGTATTGACGTTGTATAACGACTCCGGCCTTTCTTGTTTTACTACGCTTGCGCAAAGATTGAGAACAACCGGGGTGTGGTCAGATGATCCATCTAGGCAAGATTCAACGCTGGTGTAAAGTTGACTCACTCCTTTGGCTATGTAAAAGTCTAGAAGGTCAGGCGATCTATTAGGATCCGAAGGCCAGTAGGTAGGACTCCCCGAGGACCATGATTGCAGCTTCATTTTGTCTACACATTGTTTCAGTGCTCGACCTCTTGTCACTGTGCACCGCGAGCCCCAGTAGGTATGTTTCGCGTTCCAATCGCCCCCAGCGATAAAGCGTTGGCCGAGAGTTTTAAAGTAATCGAGAAACATTTGCTCAGAGATTCTGTGTTTCGGTGGGCAGTATACTGCTGATAGCACAATTGGCCCAGAACGGTCCTCTAACCTTATCGAGGTGGCTTGTAGATATTCTGCAGTGTAGGCTTCTATAGGCGAGTGCTTTAAGTGTGATTTAATAACAATAGCCGTACCTGCGTGTGCTCTGCCGTCAGGGTGAGGGGTTATGTACACATGGTATCCTCTAAGTCGGAAGGAGCTCCGCGTGGTAACGTGAGATTCTGACAGTAGTGCTACATCAATTTTATTGTCTGAAAGTATCGTTTCGAGTTCTGAGATGTTCGGGGATAGCCCGTTAATGTTCCATATGGCAACCCGGATAGCTAGCTCGGGATAAGCTTGGATATAACTTGTGTCAATAGTCCCATAAGGGAACTTATTTGTTGTAGGAGTAAATCAAATTTTTCACTTTGTTTTATTAGGAGTTGTTCTACTATAGTTGGCTGTGGTAATCGTGAGTCAGATTCGGGTGGTTTTTCTTTAATCGGTAATCCGTGACTGCGTCCAGTCGCTACGTCAGAATATGATCTTGGCAAGTCATTAGAGACTGGCGGAGTTGGGGTAATCGGGTCGTTACGATAGCCGGGTCGATTTTCGTGATTGTATGCTGGAGGTCTCGGTTTGCTTGATCGGGGTTTATTCTTCTTTCTGTCAAGGATTTCTTTGTATACCTGGCACCCTTTGTGGTTTGAAGGATGATCTCGAGTGCACAATGCGCATTTTGCTGGCAAATTTCGATCTTTCTTGCATTCCGATGACTTGTGTCCCTCGCCACACCTTACGCAGCGATATGGTCGGGAGCAATAATTTTTGGTGTGTCCATATTGTTGGCAGCGGTGACATTGAACAATCGTTGTTGACTTTCGAGGATCCTCAATCTTTACACGTTGGTGATATACGTACTGGATCTTTTTGACCTCCTTGTTATTGACGCCAGGTTCTATGTTAACAAAGAAGGTGGTAGTTGGTTTCTTTTCTACGCCATATCGGGCGTTTATTATTTCTCCTTTCACCTTGTTCCCAGTGTTCTCAATTGCTTCCACGATTGCGCTATGTGGGGTTGTGTGGTGAAGGTTTTTAATAACAATGCGGAAGCACTTTGTGTCCTTCCTCGCAAAGGTGTGACCTATAAGTCCATTTAGCCTAAGAAGGTCCATAACTTTTTTATACATGTATTTATTTATCACAAATGTTTGTTCCTTGGTCATGGTTGTCTATGTATTTAAGTATCTATATGTATCTATCTATTACATATATCGTCGCCTGGTACCCACATCACAAGCCTTAATTTAGCTTACCGTGGGACTAGGTCGATTTGTGTAAGATGTCCCAATATATTTATTTATTTATTATTTATTTATTTAAAATAGAAGCCTAGTAAAATAATAAGCCATTACAGAAATGTGGAGGTATTTATATTTAGTGTATAAATACTTACCCAGTTTCTTTTGCGTTTTGGCTACTGTTGTTATTAATAGCTGCTTCTATCAGGCGTTTCGATCTATGAAACTGTAAATGACGTTTCATTTTGGACAACGATGCAACATAACTATCAAACCACACAAAATTTCAATTGACACGCGTGTGATTGCGCTAGCGCATCGCCGCGGACTGACTGAACACACATACTCTCCACGACCTGCGCGCCCCTCGCAATACGATGCTCAGATCAAAAACCTAGTATGGCTCATTGATCAGGCCAATACCTATACTAGTATGTCCAAGTGACTTACTAAGTTTTGATATGGGATATATGCCTTACTAGGATTTAAACTGGTAAACCGTTACTAGACATGCGACTTACTAGGTTTCAAGGCATTTAAATCTCCAGTAATAAAGCCGATTTGCGAGCTGGTGTCTTTGTAGTCAGTTGCGGACTTACTAGGTAAGTCCAAAAACATCAAAAAACTATTTTCTAAGAATTTGACCCTTACTAGGTTTTGATATAGGGCAGCCGTGGTAATCCTAATCCGGATTTCGAAGTAGGCATTTGCTTGATTTTATATTTGAAATTTAAGAGTTTACTGCTTACAAGCAGTAGAATGTACCATTTTTGTACCACTTGCTAGGTTTCAGTTTTGTAATTGACATAACATTTCTATTATTTTTTGTAATCAGTTGTTAGTAAGGCACAAAAAAGTTCTAAAAAGACACATATATTAAGTTTTAATAGTATTTCAATAGTTTGTCTTATAGAGCAAATTATACTTCTTAATATAAAACCAAGTCTTGTGAGATAAAGGTCTCTGCTACTATTTTTTTTAACAAAATGTTTATCTGCCTCTCCTGTAAAATTTCTCTAAATACACTTACTAGGCTTTGATCTGGGACAGCCGTTTTTTTTCTTTCCAGCTTATACCTTTCATCCTTCTCCATGTCCACATTTCGAAAGCGTTTAATCTCTCTCTATCACGCTGAGTTAAAGTCCACGTCTCGCTTCCATATAAGGCTATACTCCAAATAACTGAACTGAAAGAACTGTAATAAACGAAAAATATACCTACTCACATCTGTAACCTGTACCTTTTGCATAATAATGGTTGGAAATATCCAAGCTTGTGTTGATATTGTCGACGTCTCAACAAGTAATGTAATACCCTCGATATTCATAATCATACCTGGGATAACTCGGGGCATTTATACGAAAGTGAGGTAGCAAAATATTTTATCGACTAAAAATATATCGATGTTACTGTGAATGACAACATCAAAATGTTATTCGGCATAAATAAATATTAGGTACTTACTCTTCAATTAAAATTAAAAATAACTTGAAACGGGTAGTTACACGTTTATTTTAAAATAATTTTCAAAATATACAATTAATATTAAATTATCAATATTTAAATTGTCATTTTGATTAAAATGACATCTGCATACAAGTTTTTACTATCTGAAGAAGCCCGATATCAGATAATTATGACATTGAACCTCTGTACTGTAATCGAGAATGTTCAATAAGCACATTTTTTATTATAATTATGTCGACATCTTTTTAATCGATATCAAATCCCTATAACTTGCCCCCAGTTATCCCAGGTATGTTCATAATACAATGAAATTTCTATTTTCCGGCCAACGATGTGTAATCGTTTCCTTAGGCGATGATTTTATTTTATATCAATCGCGTTAGGTATCGATACACCTACATCGGAATGTGCTTGCTACCTCTTATACTATTGATGCATCAACATCAAACTTATTGTATACTTTATATAATTTTTATCTATCTAAATATATAAGAGGAATTCGATTTTGGTACCGTGCAAAGTGGGTGTAAACAAAAATTATCACAGTAGGTACCTACGCGCTGCCGCTAAATTTTACACTTTTGGCTTTCTAAAGCAGTTTCTAATGTCCGAGTAATGAATGAGTTGTCATGAGTTGTTAATTGCTAAGGTGCTGTCATTGCACATAATTTTCACGTAACTTTAATATTTTTTTTTGTCTTTGATTGTAATGCTTTTTTATTTCGGTTAAATTTAAGGGAAAGTTATTTATGTCAAATATGATCAATTTCTTTAATAAACTAGTGTCTTGCTCTTACAGTTCTTGAGTTATTAAAAGAATAAGTTTAATTCCCTCTCATATGAGAGGAGGCCTGTGCTTAGCATTGCGACATTATACAGGGTGTTCATTTCGATTTGCTATAAATTAGACAGGTTACTTGGGCCATTAATAGAAGTTGTCTGGTATATCGGCTTTTGGAAAATTCGATAAATAATATTTTTTTATGTTTTCATACATAATAAATGAAATGGTAAGTGTGAGAGAACCTTAAGAATAAAATAAAAGTTAATCTCAGGTGACTGACGGCACATGTCAAAATAAGTAACATTGGAATGTAATAAAGGTTGCAATACACATGTTCAGTGATTAAACTTATTTTTTTAATAACTCAATAACGGTAAGAGTTAAAACACTAGTTTCTTAGAGATATTAATTATATTTGACCTAAATAATCTTCCCTTAAAGTTATAGCATATGAAGAAAAACACGCTGTATAGGCTAACATATTATTATTTATTATTATATTACTGAACAAGTGTATTGCAACGTTTATTACATCCTAATGTTACTTATTTTGACATGTGCCGTCAGCCACCTGAGATTAAGTTTTATGTTATTCTTAAGGTTCTATCACATCTACCATTATATAATTATAATTTTAATGTGCCTAAGTCCCCAGTAACATGACTTTGGAGAACAAATAAATAAGTGAATAATTGCCCTAAGAAGAAAAAAGTAGGCCACCGAACCTTAAAATTGTTCTTTAAACAGGACTAATTTGATATTGAATTTGGCAAATTACTTTGTTTCAGTCCTGAGGGAGCCTTGTTAAATGGCATTTAAACTAAAAAAATCTGACTTACGGTCACGGACTTGTATGCCATCTCCATTATTGTGATTTGTCGTTTAAAGTTTGCCATTAAAGTTGTCCTCGCCATTTCTTTGCTCCCTGTGATTAATGCAATACGCATACATAACTGTTTGAAACCACTAGCTGACAGTAGCTGATGTCCCACATGTGAACAATAACTTGTGAACAGTACCTATGTGTAAAGTGAACAATTTTCTTCAAAGTTGTCCTCCCCATTTTTTTGTAATTTAGTTATTTTATATAATTTCTACTAAGAAGAAAAAACTACTCCCATAACTTCCATACATTTTTTGAACTTACCATTCCATTACCGCCATACAAAACTTATGAAAAATGGTAACGGAATAGGAAAAAACCTTGTTATATAAATTTTCTCCTATCAGGCGATCCTGATCTTTAGGTAAGAGCTCGCGGTTCTGAGTGGAAATCGTGTTAAAAGTTCCGAATATAACGGGGACAACTTTGAAAAAGAATGGCCCAAGTGCCATAAAAGTTTAGGGCACTGCTATGGTCTATTCATTCTTAGTTGTCTTACCTAGTAAACAACTTTCTAACCAAAAAGTGCACGTTTCCTTTCCTTGACTGCTATTTCCTTGATTAAAAATAAAGCAATAGTCGTACAGTCAACTACAAAGAGATGTATCCACGTTAGTCTTACAAAATGAAGGAACTTTTAGTATGCAAAAATTATTTACCCTTGCTTAGTGACATTTTCAGTGTTCACCAAATCTTACACTATTATCGATTCGTTTTAAGTGCAATTATTATGTATCCAACCAAACTTCCTATGAATGTACTCCTGCAACCTTCATTTATTACCTAACAATATGTTATTACAAATATAAATAATAGTTCAATATTCTAAAGAAATGTATCCATTTTGAATAGTTTGCCATAACCTGAGATAGATGTATGCAGTGACAAGTCTGCACTGCTTTCGTGAGTTGTCAGTCAGACAGACGTCAAAGCATCCTTGTCGCATATGGATCAAATATTCTTTAGGTATAACTTATAACCAGAGGGCCTATTGCGAACCACGAACGATGTTTTGCCTCGCTTTCGCACTTGCAATGTCGAACGTAAGTGTGACAAAGAGGCAAAACTTCGTTCGTGGCCCTCAGGACCGCTACCGCGAAATCCGAAATCATCAAATCGAAAGAACTTGTCACGGTCACTCTTATTATACCCTAATTGGAGTGACAGAGAAAGTTCCTTTGCTGCTGTTCAGCGGTAGGTGCCGAAGCTAGCTAGGAAAATACGTTTGCCATTTGGATTGCAAAAACTGCATTAAACGAACTAATTACAGAATGAAAAATAAAGAAAAGTTTGCAAGAGGAAGATATTTATTTATACCAACATTATTCTTAAATAATCAAATCAACAAAAAAATCGAATCCTTAAAATACTCAATATCTTGTATAACTACCGTCAGCATCAATTACCGACTGCAACCGATGGGGAATGCCCAATGAACGAACACAGTTTTTGCAGAAGTTATTCCCTCTATCCTCGTCCTGCCCAGGCATGTAAATCCTAACTACTTATATCTGCCCGTTGTCATTTTTGAAGGACAATATAATTTTAGGCGTTCCTGCCCATAAATAATTTTGATAAAATTTTCTACTTTTACATGAAATATTTTTTTCATAGATTTTTTGGGATACCATGAACATGTACTTTATGGATTTTTGAGGGTTTTGAGACTCTAACTTTTGTTCTTTTAAAAGGACATTGGGCAGAATTGTCTAAATACCATCTGTTTTATTTGTCAACTTAAAAGGACATTGGGTACATTTCAGTTAAACTCCTTACATGGACTTTATAATTTAAATGGTTTATTCAGTCTTAACAGAGCACTTAATCAAATAAAATGTACTTAAATCTCTAATATA